>WYDF02070043.1:0-11478 GCA_009867245.2 Adranes taylori
TGTGGCTCTATAGACGCATCCTGAAAATACCATGGACTGACAGAATTACCAACGACGAAGTACTAAGACGCATTGGTTACAAAAGAAAGCTGCTGACACTCATTAAGATAAGAAAAACATCTTACATAGGACACACCCTACGCAACGATAAATACCTACTGCTACAAAACATAATGCAGGGCAGAGTAGAGGGGAAGAAAGGTATGGGCAGGAAGAAAAAATCCTGGCTCCGGAACGTAAGGGAATGGACAAATCTTAGCGTCGGAGAACTGTTTCATGTTGTAAGAGACAGAGACGCATTTAGAAAAGTGGTCGCCAACCTTCAATGAGAAGAGGGCATGAAAAGAAGATGCCCAATTAGAGGGTACTCTCATCGAATGCTCTGCTCGGAACTCGATATTCCATTATTAGAGGCTCGACGTGTTTTAACGCTGCAGCATTTTAATATAAGATCATACAAAACAATATTAACTGCCCAGACTTGTTACAAGATATCAATTTTCTTACACCGAGAACTCAGAATCGTTATTCTGTCACTTTTTACTACTCACACGTTAGAACTAATCTTGGATTTACCTGTAATTGGTTATTTCGACTGTTGGGTTAAATATACTATATTTATTTATACATATTGTATTACTACGAAACGGAATGCAATTGCTTTTAAATTCATATTTTATGTTTCTTTTAGTGGGTACCAGAAATAACGCATCATTGTCAGAAAACACCCTTCCTCTTAGTCGGTACACAGGTCGATCTCCGCGACGATGTTACAACAATCGAGAAATTAGCAAAAAACAAACAGAAACCGATTTCCTACGAACAGGGCGAGAAATTAGCTAAAGAATTGAAAGCAGTGAAATACGTTGAATGCTCAGCGTTAACACAGAAAGGCCTAAAAAATGTATTCGATGAAGCGATTCTCGCCGCACTGGAACCGCCCGAACCAGTCAAACGTAGAAAGTGTATTATTTTATAAGGTTATGTTCATCTTTTTTAAGAAAACTAAATAACACATTTCGAGACACAAACACGATCATTAAAAAAAACACCGAAATAAGAGTTTTTTCGCTCGCGAGACTTAAGACATTAGGTTTGATTTCAATTTGGATTAAAACAAACTCAAAATTACGTTAAACGTGGTTAAAATATATTAATGTTTAGGAAACATAATTAGATTTTAAGTTTTAATTACTTTTGTTGGTGATTTTATTTGTTATGATTTCAAAAAACAAAAGTTTATTTTAAGAATAAAACATATATTTATATTTAAATAATATAAGCTTATTTTTATCTATGAATAAGTATTAAAGGAAAATGCATTTTCATTTGTTATCAGAGTATTTAGGTAATTATTTTTATTGTTATGTTTTCCGCATATATTTAAAATATATACATTAGTATATATTTTAAATTTACATAATATATACAAACTACATATGGTAAAATTCATATTTATAATTCCAATTGAGCCATAAACTAGTCTTAATTGGATTTAGTTTACATCAACGGCAAGGACATTAGTTTTAGGGTTTATGCGAACACGTCTATCGACACCTTTACAATGGTAAATTAAAGTTTTTTGTTCATCAGTGTATAAGTAGATGTAAACATAAATTGAACTTGTGCAATCTCAAACTAGCGGTGATAAAATGCTTAAAGGACTGGGGTACTTTAGAAATTGGAAAGAATCTTACAATTTCATAGTTTTCCCTAAAAAGACTCAACAAAGCTCACAAAATCAATCCAGTCTTCTAGAGCAAAGATCATGTGCCTACTGGTTAATTTCTTTTATATCTATTACACTATGCGTACCGTCAACCTCCATGTGAGCTAAGTTGAGCAGAAGAAATTTCTGATTAACCGTCGGAATATTTCTGAATTTAGGAACCACATTATACATCATAATCATTTACAAATTTCTATTTTGGATAATTCTGGAAAAATTTCTGACCTATGCATTTGTCGGATCAAATAGGGAAATGTTCGCAATCTTATTAATCTGATACCAGAGTACTCTATTTCCAAAAATATTTCATTTCTCAAATATAGTACTCATTCTTTGTTAAACACTGCGTTGATAATCACTTTCGTAAGTTGGCAGTAACAAAAGCTTTTCTAATTCTATTAATTCTTTTTGTGATAAAGATCTCTTGTATTATTCAAATGTAAGTGAAAAGTCATTTTCAACTTATTATTCTCATTATCACCTAGTGCTATCTGCGGAATCCCGCTTCATATCACTGCAGCCATACAGCTTATTGTACCTTCCCTGATCGTTTAGTCACACCAGTTCAATATACCTGTGCCTTGTAACAGTTTCAATATTTCCTGGTGTGAGCGTTTTTGTACGAATTCAGGTTAAACTTCCAAATAGGTCTCTCCTGGATGCCAATGCTTAACACTCGCATAAGATATGTTGAGTTCGCTTTCCTCCAGGCACAATCTACACTCTACTTTAGCAATGTGTAGACCAAATTTCATTTCTAACTTATTTTCGAAAATGTGATGATAAAATATCTCAGTACAATTTTTAATACAATCTTCATGTTTCTTTCAGCTGCTATATGAAGCAAATAATGGACATTTGTTAGTGTGATCAACGATCCCAGCTGTAATTTTTCAGGAGTTTGATTTTCCAACGTATGTTTTTCTCTTATTAACCCGCGCTACAGTTTGTATACACGTTTGGCTAATGTTGGCAAGGTGGTTAACTGAAAGATTTTGCGTACTACATTTTATTCGGCATCAATGGGGAGACAAAAAGTGGGTTCTTCATTCAGGATCGATTTTTCTTTGTTCTCGATATTCTGAGGCACTGTATGTCTTTCTTTGTTAAGCATTTTCACATGAATTGCTGCTTTCAAGGGCTTCCTTCTTTTTGCCTTCCAGAAATCGACAAGAAAATCTAAATATCGAGAGGTTTAAAGGCTACTGAAACATTTGAGTCTGTACATCAGATATGTAATAATTATAATTTATTCCATTATAGCCTCATATAAATTACATTTACATGTAGAAAGCGGAATAGTCAAGAATAAGGTAATTAAAAATTTGCAAGCAAAAGTAAAAATAAAACTAAACGGTACCCAGAACAATCAGCCATTGCTTCACGCTTTATTTGAACTTCGTTCTATTCTCTTCATGCCTAATATTCTCTGCTATGTTCAAGCGCTGTAGTTCTGTGCATAGGTATAGACATTTCCTGTCCATGCCTAGTGACTTATGCGTCCATGGGTCTATTTTCAATAAAGTCTTCCTTGTTGTGAAATCAGTACATTGCAAGGTTGTACGCTAAAAGTCCGAAGATGGTCAGAATGGTCAGTCTGCGAAAAAGGTTTCGGCAGTGTGCTCTATGTGTTGTTCCGGTCATGAGGCGAATCGCTCTCTTTGAGTCAATAGTACCTGATGGCTTGACAGTGATATTCCCCAGTACATTATGCCATAATTCATGACTGACTGAAAGCACGCGTACTAAAGTTATTATTAAAATTTTCAAGTCCAGCATTGGTTGTAGACATTTTAGCATGTAGCAGGCTTTGCTTAGCTTTTTTTGCTACTACATCTATGTGTGGCTGCCATTTCAAATTTTTGGGTGGCTCCTAATATTTTCGTCTGATCTGTTGTTGGCTGGCTTTTGTGATTGTGCCGGTTTGAGTTGGGATTTAGAGTGAAGTCTACCACATTTAATTTATCCATATTTAGAGCAAGACCATTTATTTCTGTGAATCCAGTTGCTGATTTCGTTCATACTGCTTTCTGTAGCCTTTATTGCGTTTTCTGCTCGCAATTAAAGGCCTTCGTCATATCGTAAAAGCATCCTATTGCACTAGATTTATTATCCAGTAGAGCGTGTAACACGATTTAAGAGTTTAAACATGGCTGGATTGCTGCTTAATCCTAATGTGAAGATCATTTCGAAGATCTTACCAAATCAAGATTATACGGCTTATAGTTTTCCATGTCATTGTTGCTCCTTTTTTATGTATTGATACAACTTGAAATTCCTTGAGTTTGGTAGGGTATATATACTCTTTATGCTAAGGATTTATTGATTAGACCGAACTGTGGTTTGGCGATGGCTCTGATATGCTGTTTTATTATTGATTGTGGAACCTGACAGTTCCGCAGGATGTTTTTTGAAATCGTTTTTCAACTGTTTGTATGATTTTCTCCTCACATCTAGGTGATATAAACATACTTCTTGTAGTTGTAGTGTTTGTAGAATTGATATTAACGTTAGGCTTTGTGCGTAGTGGCGCTTACCGACACTACGCACAAAGCTAGAAATTTCTACAAGTTTTTTCGCACAAAGCTACTTGTATGAAGAAATTATTCATTTCTTCGGCATTCCGCGCAGGATCTGTTATTAGTACATCGTTTATTTTAAAGGACAGACTGGCATGATTTTGAGTTTTATGTTTTATTACTTGCCACATTTCTCGCGATTTTTTTTTGCTTGTAGTATTCTTATATTGTTATTGGCATGTTTAAGTGTTTGTAGGAGTTTCTTTTGTTGTTTTTTGTGCAGGTGTAATTATTAATAGCTTCTTAATTTTGGGTAACTTTACTTAACCAGCAGAGTCCGTTAGCTGGCCTTGAGAGTTTTTAGCTCTTCAGTGATCAATTTCCTTCTAGTAGTATTGCTACGTGCTCTTTTTCTTCTAATTGGAAAGGCTAAGTTAAAAAAGTATAGGAAGTCTTAAAAGAAAATGATAATGAGGCATACGCTTCACTTTCATTTTTTATGATTTCTTAGATAAAGTGAAATGTTTGATGACCTTCTTCGTTATATTGCCTTTCCAAGCTAAAAGGTGTTTGCTGTTCTGCTCTCAATAGCAAGGTGTATAGGGTAATAGTCTGATATACTGTAGTAATCTACTGTGGTTAATCATTCTTGTTATTCCACGTTGGTGTAGAAATTGTCTAAAGTTTTCCCTTCATTATTTCTAAATCTTGTCGTTCCTTTTATCATGGGCTTGAGTCCGAATGAGCTGAAAATGGTGTTCAGTTCTGTGGTATCTCTATCTGTGGAGCTAGTGTTACAATTATAGTCATCAGCCATAGTAAGATTCTTTTTATTAGTGCATTTGTGTAGTATATTTTCTAGTATCTTCAGGAAGTTTGTTAAGTTGTCTCTGTATGGAGGTCTGTATAGGTATTTTGTCCCATATATATTTCTGCTGCGCAACACTATGTATTTTCATGAGTGTAGTTCCTTGGTTGAAAAATTATCCTGGGCTCTCTTTTAAATGAGCTATCTGTTGAGGTATATATAAGCAACGACTTATCACTAGAGTTATTTGATGTGTTTACCTCCCAGCACGTTTCACACTCATCAGGCTCAGTCTTTATTTCCTTCATCTTTAATAAAAAAAAGTTCAGGATTTTCTAAAACATCTTCAAGGGTATTTTCCTCCAACAGTTTCCAAAGCAAACAAAATGTTTCGTGAAATGCGAGTTGTTCTTTCAAAAATAAAACTAAAGGAATTAAAAATCAAACCTTCAATGGTAATAGAGTTTTATACATTTTAATTTATTATTATATTTATTATACATCACACTAAAAGTATTAGGATTTTTTTATGTATAAATATAAAATCACCAACAAATTGTCTTAATCAAAAATTAAAAAAAATATTTAAGCTTCCAGAAAAGAATAGGTTTTTGATAAGAATGAGACATAATTTAGAAATAAACTAAACGGACTTAATACTTTATTAAAAACAAAACTTGCTATTATTTTTATAATTTAGTGCTAATAGTCAGAAATAAGTACTAATAATAGTTTACTATCCGAAGTCCTCTAGAATGGTTTTAGTCTTACACTTAATGACTATTAACGATAATCAGCGCTGTATAAATAATTATTTTGAATTAATGATTTAATAAAAAATAAGCTCAAATAAATTCACCATATAGATAATTTAAATTATTTTTATTTTTTCCTGTATTCAAACGTTTAATTTTTATAAATCGCCAATTTTTAGCTGCCAAATTAAATTTTCTATAATTATTGCAAATTTTTGTAGGTTGTATCTCGATTTCCTTGTAAATAGCATCTTTGCTCGTGCTATTTTTGTTATACAATGAACATTCTCTTATCAGTCAAGGAAAATAATTACATCTAATTTGTTTTTAAGGAAAAATAATTTAGACTAAATCTATATTTTAATACACAACCCTCATGTCACGCGCTTAAAAATTTGTATATGACTAAATCATAACAGAAAAAAAATAATTGATAAAAGGAAGACCGTCTTTACTAATGGTAGTACTAATAATATTAATCTATTTAAAATTATATAAATATTATTTAATAAACGGTTAATTGTAATAATCTTTTATACGAATTAAGGCTAATAAATAATGATTTAAAAAATGCAAAAAAAAACAAACCCTTTTGTAAATAAGAATCTGAGAGAGAATGGAGTGCCTCATTATTAACAGTTTTAAATTATTAGTAGTAACTAACATTTTTAATTTATTGAGTGATTAGTATAACATTTTAACCTTCAATACTTTGTATCAATTAATAAAATTAAATTAAAGTTGTACTTCCTTATTCTTATTATTATTATTTGCGAACGTTTAGATTAAAAAAATCATTATCAGGCAGTATTTTAGCGAATGAATTTATATTCTTTGTTTGTTTTTGCTGACTGTCATAGGTCTGTGTTAAGTCGCAAGTAATAATAAAACGAATAAAGAAGTACAACGTTAATTTTGTTTTATTAATAAATAAAATCGTATTATGGATCAACAAATCTTAAAACTTTATACTAAGTTTTTCATATTCCAACTAGAAATTATAAAGAATTTGTCGAATCCTTGTTATTCTGAAAAAGTTTCTTTATATTCTACAACTTCACCAGAGCGATTACAAGGGTAAAATTTGTGATAAAATATAACATGTGATTCAAATTGATTTATTATTTATAAATGAGCAATGTCTGTGATTAGTATAAACTTGGAGAGCTAACCCTTTAGTAACAACTTGTCAGAAATCTCCTTGTCCTTGTCACCTGGACCCTACCTGTCAGAGATTATGCGATTTTGTCCTACATTGTGATGAAAATACTATATTTCAAACAAAAGGGATTGCCATGAATCATGATTGCTTTTTGGCGATATCTTATCACTTATTTCGTCCTTACAACTAAATGTCAGAGAGGCTACATTTTCTTTTCAAAGTTCACTTAGAAAATGTACCTAACTGTGCTACTTGTTCTCTGCATCGCGTATTGATACAACTCATTGACTACTGTAGGAGAACAGATTGAATAACACAGTATATATTTATATATTTACTATTATTACTCACACAATTTCCTTTATAGACATGTTGTGTTTCAACATAAATTGTAATTTTATATTTCATTAAAAGTATGTACTTCCTTGTTTATTAAATTATATTTCTACGACCGGGGCTGGCTGCCATCTTCAGGTAAATAATTTAATTTAATGTGACTTATTTCACAAGCCGAAACCGAATAATTTGGTTTATTGCTATTTAACTGAAAATGTCCTACACCCAAATTGAGCGTATAGATAAAATTTGATAAACAAGAAAGTACTTGTAATGAAATACATATAATTAATTGCTTACAAACATCCATCCTTGTAGTCACTTTGAGGAACTTGTGGAATAAAGACAAACGAGTATAATGATAAGTCTTTATCAGTATATTCATAATCCTGGAAATTCGATATTTAGAAATTGTAAATTAGTGTATATGTAACACAAAATATGTTAATTTATTTTGTATCTATACATTTATTATTACCCCGCCAAAAAGAAGATCGAAGAGATATGTTTTTTTGAAACGAAAAATGTTTTCTTTAGGTATATTGAGAATTTATTTTTGCATTTATAATTAATTTTAAATGACAATACCTTATAGAAGAGATAGTATTTTTCTATACAAGTTTTATTTATGTATTTTACTTATAATAGATCTAGTGAAAGTAATTTTATTATTTGCTTAGGTTTATTGAAAATATGTTCATATGTTTTGCTTTTTTTTAATAAAATAGATATTTAAATATTTTGGTTTTATGTTTGAGCATTTATATAAAAATTTAAACAATAGGAAAAAGCATAAAGTGTGATTGTTGAATGTTTGATTAGATTATAAGCATTATTCTGAGGATGTAATATTTAATATAAAAATAAACATTTATAATAACCGATAATGTGTTTAATTGAAAATAATAATTCCTACTTCTGGTCCTTCCAACTTTTACTTTCATAAATATTAATTCGATTCGAAATTTATTATCATACTTAAAGATTAAATATAAATATTCGGGTCCAATAGATATGTGGTCAGTTTGAGTGTTATGCTTGATTATAGATTGTAGATTTGTTCGGGGTTACAATTACAAAACAGTTCAGGGACTGTAAACATGCGCAGTGTATATAGACACGTTTACGCTTCAGAAAGTACTGAATTGTCAAGTTTTGAAACCAGTCTAGTTATAACTGATGAGAACCCACATCAGTTTTAATCTACCCTTCGAGCAGCAATTCAGTTTGTGGCGTAGTATAAGATCAATTCGCTATCCATTTGCGTTCGTCAGAATGAGTAGTAGATCGTTTTATTTACACGGAAATCCCTACCTCATGAGGCGAAGGCTACAAAGAAGAAAAGAGTGCTGGGTTAACCCTATCTTGGAAGAAAGAAGCACAAAAGGAGAGTTTTAACATCTCTATAAACAATTGAAAGGGAAGAGGGACAAACTATTTGACTACTACAGGTGGATGTGAATACGTTTACATATATGTTGCAGGCTATTCGTCCCTGTATCGAAAAGTAATCGAATTTCAGGGAAACTGCATCACCCGAGGAACGTTTGGCTGTGACAGGTAAATACATTTTTACTGACACAAAAATTATTATTCATTTAATTATTTAATATAAAAAAAAAAAAACAAAAACATTAAAATAAAAAGAATGAACTATTTGAATGCAACATATTTTATGTTAAAGATGTAAATGCGGAAAAACATTGCGACGTATTCGAAGACATTTGTTCAGTGTCTGTTGGATTCTAAGGAAGAAGAGATAGAATGGGGTTATTGTAAATCGGTAGGTCTCTTTCAGTTCCATACGCGGTATTTCGTATTTGAAAATATGATTGTTCACTTTAAGTTGATGATTTTCTCCTTTTCTATAAAAAAGGAGTTTATGGTGTACGATGAGTTTTCGGTGGGGAGGTAGTTTCAGTAGGAACTGGTGATCGGTGTCACCCGCTCCAGCTAGCAGTTTTAATTTTGCTTGTTCAATTTGAAATGCTGTATGTTTGGTGGTGGAAGTGGCGGAATAATATCATGCGCAATAAGAGAATCCTGAGAGTTTTCTAGTGATCGCGAACTATTGACAACGTGCGAATCAGTATCTGAATTTTCATTCAAACCTTCATCCTCTGATGCAATGGGCGATGACTGGCTGTTAGAGGGTGAAATGTTGCATTCAGCTTTCGTGGCTTCATGACGTCTCTCAAAAATAGTGGAAATGAGCCCAGATTGATGTTGCCTCAAGGAGGGCCTCATCTCCACGTTTTCCTTGTGCAACCTTATTGAATCTTTTCGGAAAACATGTCTGAACCCTTGCCACTTCTTTTTTACTGCTCCAACTGTAACCGATAACAAACCAGTAAAAAGGTACTTGGCTACAGATTCTTCATTCTGGGATACTTATTTAGAATCTCTGAAGTGGAGATTTGAAAAATAGTTAAGGAAACGTGTCAAGCTATTTGGGATGATTTGTGCGCTTTACATATGGCGTTACCTAATGAAGAAGTAAAGACTTTAGAGGAACAGTTTTGGAATACACGGAGATTCCCAAATGCATCGATGGTAAGCATATAAGGATAAGGAACCCAAAGCATTCAGGAAGTATGTACCGAAACTATAAACTTTTTTTTATATTGTTTTGAAAGGTGTAGCTGGCCCAAACTACAAATTCCTAGCAATTGACGTAGGTGCTTATGACAAAGAGAGCGATGGTGGCATCTTTTCACATTCCAGCCTTGCCAGAAAAGTAGACCTGGGAGCTCTGGGTGTTGGACAACTCTCACCTCTTCCAGGAACTGACATTGAAGTGCCTTACGTCCTTGTAGGTGAGGAAGCGTATCTTCTAAAAACCTACCTCAGGAGGCCATACACTGTGACAACACTCGGACTACCAGAAAGTACTTATAATAAACGTCTTTCAAAAGCTAGACAGGGATAGAATGCACATTTGGAAATTATGGATGATATTCTTAGAGATCTCAAAATCTGTCTCGTTTACATGGATGACATAATAGTTTTCTCTGCTACTTAAAGAATTTAAAATTAGTATTCAAAAGACTCAGATCTTCTAATCTAAAAATTCAGTTAGATAAATCAGAATTTCTTAGGAAAGAAGTCGAATTTTTAGGACATGTTGTAACATCTGAAGGCATAAAACCTAATAAGAAAAAGATCGATGCAATACAAAAATTTCCCATACCAAAAACAGTAAAAGAAATTAAATCATTTTTAGGATTGCTAGGATACTATTGACGTTTCATAAACAATTTCGCAAAACTTACCAAACCTTTTACCTCATGTTTAAAAAAGAACGTTAAAATTGTTCATAATGAAGAATTTATCAAAACTTTCGAGTTATGTAAATCTGTATTAACTAACGACTCAATATTGCAATATCCGGTTTTCAATAAACCTTTCATTCTAACTACTGATGCATCTAACATAGCAGTAGGAGCTGTCTTATCTCAAGGACCCTTTGGTAAAAATTTACCTATTGCCTATGCGTCAATAACCTTAAATTCCGCATAAATTAATTAGCCCACTATTGAAAAAGAATAATTAGCGATTGGTTTTGGGACTAAGTATTTTCGCACATACTTGTTTGTTAACAAGTTCACTATCTATTCTGACCTCCTTAAAAGAACCTGACCTCCCGGATTTTCTCCTTAAAAGAACCAAATTCTCGATTGGTCATGTGGCGCCTAAAACTTGAAGAATTTAATTATGAGATAAAATATAAAAAAGGAAGTTTAAATGTCGTAGCAGATTGTCTCTCCCGGGTAGAAATCAATAATTTCGAAACAGAATCTAACATAGCTAATCCCGGTGATGTACAACCCCCTGATGACGAAATTGAATGGTACATAAATAACTTTTCAACAGACTTACATACAAACAGCTCAGAAACTATAATAAATAGAAAACCTAAAGTACGTATAATAAATAGGAAACATGAAATTTAATAAATAGGAAACATGTCATTATAAAACCCCCTATGAAAACTGAAGAAAGCAGAAATGATATAATACACACTTCGATATAAAATCCAGTGTTAAATATACCTATTAGAGAAAAATCCTTAAATTATTTCAATCACCAGATAATAATAAAACTTAATGATACCGAACAAACAATTGTTAAATCTATTATTCCTTTTCCACAAAAAGAACGAATAACGA
>WYDF02070054.1:0-11478 GCA_009867245.2 Adranes taylori
AAATAGACAATAAGGACATAAAAACACGATCATTAAATGATCGTGTTTTTATGTCCTCACGATCATTAAATGATCGTGTTTTTATGTCCTTATTGTCTATTTAGTTTCCTAAATATTTCAACCTATCCTTCTATTATATATCTTTTATTCACAAGTTACCTTATGCATTCTTTTTAATCGTACTTTGAGGAAACCCTAAGAAAATCTGTCCCATACAGTTCTGAAAATTTAACATAAAGCGTGGACCGAATTCAAGAGGTAAACTATTCGCGTTTCCTTGAAGATAGCGTGAAATTCGTTAATGGAACGCTGAAATAGCGGGTCAGATTTTCCCTTTTTCCTTCTTCCGTTTCAATCTTTTCGGATATTTGTATTAATATAGTTATTTGTATGTCAACATTAAAGTTCAATAAATATAGTAATACTAGAGCAATAAATGTAATAATACTTTAGCAAAATAATTTAATTCTGAAACCTACAAAACAAGATCTTAAAATAAAAATTTTGTTGTTCCAAAAAAATTTAATTGGTGACGCATTTAAAATTGCTATATTAAAAATCAATGAACCGATTTCTCTCGCAATTAACTTATATTTTCCCTTTCACAACTGTTTAATGTAATCACTAGCTGTACACAGCCATAATCAATTTGATAAGAGGATTCCTCCCCGCCAGGTGTATACCGATTCACCCATCATTTCCATTACTCCTTTTTTTGTTATTTGGTGCATATGTGTACCTTTTTTTGTATATGTGTACATGAAATGGTGGATGCTTCGGAAAATACTGTGTATCGTCCGGGGTGACAAATTGTGGGTATGATATGTTAATGGCGCATTCATAATTCCTCTCGTTTGTATGGTATAATGTATTAAAATATTGGTGGATGCTTTTGACCTTATTGTATATGGGAGCATCGTTGCTTGCTTAAAGTATTTTATATTCGGCGCGGAATAGCGTTTGTTGGTGTTATCAAATATTTGTTTTGATATGTTGGAACGGTGCCTGTTACTATAAAGATAAAATTCTCTGTTAAGTATACATTAAATTTATTGAGCGAATAAATGTGGAAACCCTATAGGATCAATTCAGTTTTACTTACAAACGCATTTACTATTAAAAGAATATCTGGCTTTAACCATTTATTGCGTTAACTTTGTTTAGTGTATATCATGATAAATAAATAACAATTATTATTATTTTCTATTTAATCTGTGTACGAAAAATATTTAGTATGTAAACAACTATTTAATTTCTTGTCGCTGTCATTTAAAAATGTATTTTCTTATTGAAAGATAAACAATATGATTCAAGTATTAAATTGAAACGTATTTCTATGCCGTTATTAATGCCTTGTGTGAACGTATAAGCGTAGATTCGAAAGAGATAGAGACACTGATCTATAGAACTTCATTGATGCCCTTTGCTCCTATAGCAGCCACAGAAGATAAGTGAATAAGTAATTATCATGTTTAAGATCAAGTTTACTTAATGCAATAAACCGAAATTAATAAAGAAGATTACAAATTCAATAGAACACGTGCTTCATGATGATAAATTCGTCAATGGTAGGCAACCAACATACAACGCTTGTTCAAACATTTTGTCATAACCTGAACCAGTGCGTTCGTTAGAATAGTGGTTAGTATAGCTCCGAAAATTGCGAAGTTCGGGCTAGGTTCCCGGATAAAGACCTTTTATTCAATTTACGAAATCTATTAATTTTATTATTCATTGTTGCTATGAGTTATACTCAATAAATTATTATCATTAGTAAAAAAGTAAATAGAATTCATTATTGTTTTTGTTCGTAAGGGTAGTCGTAAATTACACTTGGCTCGTAACAAGATGATAGTCAAGTTACTGTGGAGCCTACCATTAGATTGACGTGAGCTGAGTGAAACACACCTGTCGAAAACTAACTAGTAAATATCTTTATTACATAACTAACAATAATTCAATAACAATTAACTGATAAAAAGTATATAACAATGAGAACATGTTATTTTATCTAAATAATGCGACTTGTGTACTGTGCTTCGCTTAATACACGCAAACGATATTTACATTTAATTTGCTACATCAAATAGTCAAACATCATATTAAAGTTATTAGATAGATACTCTTATCTTGACCTTATAAAAAGAAGCTAATATTATTATCAATAACATGTAGTGCATTATTCTGATGACTTCTATTAACGTTGCGCTTGCATATGTAAATTTGTACCTTCAATAGCTATTCATAACGCACGTTTAATTATACAAAACAATTGAATTAATATGTCATCATAATTTTGAATATATTAAATTTTCCTTTACTAAGATCATTTAAACTCTAACTAATTATTATTTTCTTTGAAATATATGAATGCATACTTTGCTTTAAGCTGTACATTCTTAGTGCAAGTTTGAATTTTAATATTAAGATTATTTTTACTTCACATAATCTTTTCTCTTTACTTATCACTTGAGACTTCTAGGCTGAAAAGAGGAGTTCTTTATTTCAATGGGACCACAAGTGATAAGTGCAATTTATTAATTATTCTTCTGAGGCACATCTTGGGTTATAATAACATTATCTAGGATCATCCAGCCATAAGACTGCCTGAAGCTAATTACAATTATTCTACAGGCGTTCAGCGAAAGTACCTTGGAGTATGAGGATCTCATCCTCAAGTTACTTCCTTTCTTTATAGCTCAAAGATGTATTTAACAAAAAATACTTTTTAAAAATAGAAAATAAAAATATGTAATATTTTTTCCCTGTTCATACTTGAACAGTCTTTATAAACAAAAGAAACTGGGATGGAAAATAGTAGATTCCTTCATAAAAAAATTGTGTGACACAAAATCACAAAAACTGATAATATATTTGAACCTTTACTGGTATAAACAGACAATTTCATTACAACATATAACAAACAAAACATATAACTACAGCAACAAAAATATTAATCAAACGTTCTTCTTCTCTCCACCTTGTCTCTTATCCAAATTAAACAGAAAAAAACTAAATACCTATTATATTTTCTTTCACTCCAGCTTATACATTTTTTCCGCTTCACTTTCATTTAATCACATCATGTATATTTTGTATCTATTTTTTAAAATTCTTTTCCGTCTTCTATTCTCACCCGTAACTATTTTCCATTTATTTATATTCGTTTTAGCAATTTATATATTTTCCACATTACTTTCAGCCCCCATCTTCTTCCCCAAAACACAATTCACTATCTTTTGCCATTTCTCCTCTTTTTCACTCGAAAACATCTCTACACTCATTGATCTAATGCTCCCAATCTTCTTTTTCCAAACCCCATATCCTGCACTTTCTCATATCTTCATCTACCCAATACCTATTTCCATCATTGATCTCCTTTTCCCAATACACCATTAACCATTTAACCTGTACATAAGCCTTTTCTCTTTCACTTCCCCATTCATTCCTATTTACCTCTCTTCTATATTGATCTTTTTATTGTTATTGAATTATTGTTAGTTATGTAATAAAGATATTTACTAGTTAGTTTTCGACATGTGTGTTTCACTCAGCTCACGTCCATGTAATATTCATATACACTTCCTATCACTGTATCCTCTTCATTTTTCATCATTTTTCATTCATATCAAAACCTCTCGATCTCTCATATCTGCTAATAAACTCAAAATTGCTTTAAATAATCTGTTAACCCTAATATATTATTTCTAACATTTAACTTTTAATAACCTTTTACTTTAACTAACTTCATAATATCCGTTCAAAGCGTTGCAGTTTATTATTTACTAAATTACATATGAGAATGTAATATGCTTAATACAGTTAAGTAGCAAAATAGAAAAGGAATTTCAATGTAACATATTCTACTACCAACGAAGGCACTAAAAATATATTGCATTTGATTCAAATAATTTTGATGCGAAATACTAATTTAAATACAAATTAGTTTCAACTAACTTGTTATTAAAATACTAAATAATACTTTTAAGCAGAACGAAATTTATGTGAAGATCTCTAAATATGGCTTACTTATTAAGTTATATTGTTTTATTAAAATAAAATTAACTTTATGGTGCATGCTTCGGTAACATGGGAGAGTATCCTTAAGAATTCACCATAGAATATATTAAGTTTATGGTAGATTTGTGTAGAGCAGAGTTCCCCAATCTTTTTTGCGTCGAACCTCCGCGGATTACAATTATATATTTTCATGTGTCCCCTGTGGAGGCGAATGGATGAATTAGTGACTGAATTAATGAAATGAATTAGTAAATGGAATTTACGTCGTTAAATGGATTTTTTTCTAAATTAAGCAAACGCATTGCGTGTCCCATTTGTTTAAAAGTCATGCTATAGACACTTAACTTTAGTTTTATTTTAACTTTAAAATATACTTATGTTTTGATTTTGTTTTAAGGAGAACTGAAATATATGTGCAAAATGTTTAAATCTGTTTAAATCTAACGTCATTTCAAAAACAATTAACATTAAAAGGCGGAAGAGGCCGCATATATATAGTACACTCAATGTATATCTAACAGAATCAGTCCTATTGGAACATATTCAACAGAATGCGACGTTGCCATGTTTAAAATTAAAAATTTTTAGCCATATCTCAGTCATAAAACATTCAATCAAGTTTTGTCGTATAGTATGTTAAAAGTTTTTCCGGTTCTGTGTTGTAGATGAACATTTAACATATACAGAGAGTATTTGTCTTTATAGAGAATTTGCTTTCCATTTTCACAAAACTATTTTTGTTTATTTGGTGAATCAAACAACCTGTACAAAAGGTTGGTTAATAATAAACTTACTCTTTTGCGGCTTTGTAACTAGAGGGTATTCTAGCTACGTTGGAGCCAATGCTAGATTAACGTGGTTGATTGAAACGCAATGCTATCTAGATAAATCACAATTTAATTAAATTAATCAGTCATCTTTTATACTAATAAACTGAATAATAAATATACATCAATTAGGTAAATGATATAATTTATTTGCACTGTAATGCGTGCATGATTGTTTACATAAATAATAATAATAATGATTTGTAGTAATAGGTATATCTTTAATGTATCATCATACATGACATTGACTTAGTTCACCGCCTATTACAATGCTTTTGATATGTTTTGATTTATTCAAATAAGCGTATTACTCAAAGCATGCATAGCTCAAGTAGTAAATGGAAAAATAAGAAAAATATATTTTTCTTATTTTAAAATTAATGATATACCTAAATGAATTAAAGAAAATTCATGAACATTAAGAAAATAAAATATTTGTATAACATTTCCCTGCCCTAACTTGGACATACTGGCGCGTCGGATTGCAGTGGTTGAAGTTTGAACTGTTGAGCCTTAGGAGGGACTTCTTGTCTCTCGATAATTTTGACACTAGGGCGAAAACGCTTCTTTGTCAGCATTGTCCAACCTTTTATGATAGCCAATTCTCCAACCGACGAGCCAAGGAAGATCTAAACGACGATTAACAATGACCAATGTGACTTGACGTGATGCCAGATATATTGTTGAAACATTAGATTTAGTTCATCTTCCTTGCTTTTTACGTGGAGTAGTTTATCACCAATGATATTCATCGCCTCCTCTTTACTGACGTCAGATTGACTGATAGTGCTGTTGGTTACCTGGAGTTCATAGTTGCTGACTACAGGAATATTTCATTTCTGCTGAGGACAGATGATTATTGTCGAAGTATGTATCTGACATCCATCCTCGATTGTTATGATTCCCATATCATTATCTGTTCTTGTTCTCCCCCACATATGACGGCAATAACGCTGGGTACGTTGGTACTGAACATCCATGAGTTTGTAGTTACCATTTTCCTCCAAGTTGTCGTTGAACTGAACTGCGTTGAACTGTGCTGATATCTTGCTTGATGCGGAGCGTTGTAAAATGCATCTATGACACAGTGATGATTGACTCGCATTTTCTTAATTGATTCAGGACTACACAAATAGCTGGTGCTAGTGATGTGGTTGGACGTACGTCAATTGAAAGTACTGCTGAACATTATAATTCACCGCAACTATTGGTTTGGGTTTCTACTAATGGTGTACTAATTGTTTCAGACTTTCTGTGGAATTGGTGTGATACTTGTCAGGTTGAATGCTGACGTATCGATTATTGGAAAATATATATACACAGTGGTCGTGTGTCAATTTCGGTCCAGGTTGCTCCGTGCTATTAGTTTGTCTATTATTCTTACTTGCGTCAGTAGTGTAGCATTGACTTCTATTATTCTCTTGAGGATAATAGCTATTGATAGGCAGTCATAAATGTTCCCGTTTTTGTACGTGATGGCGGCTAATACATTGTAATGATTCTCTAATTCATTCCCCATACTATCAGCGATTCGATTATATACGCATTTAGCATATGAATATTTGCTTCATTCATTTTTACTTGAGAATTGTAATGTTCTACTTCGCTTAACGTTACTAATCCTTGGTTTAATTTTGCTCTGAATCTTTCTAATTTGGATGCGATTTATTGCACTGATATCTTGCATTTGAAGCATTGTAATCTTAAGGATGACGCGTTCCTCCGTTATAGTTCGCGTTTCATCTATTTCATCTCCTACTGGAAGCGGGACCAATTTAGTTGTTCGTCGCTTTGATCTTCTTCCGCCGGAATTTTAGATTTAACGACGCGTATTTTTCCATCCGTCCCTTCGTGAGTGTCGACAATACGCCATTCCCATAAACCATAGTCCTTCTATGGCGCTGTAGGTGGGAAAGAATGCCAATCAGTTCCACCAGTTGCGGCAGCCGGTGCCACGTGATCTTTTTGAAGTACCGCTAGGATTAGTTTGTGTAATTCTTTTGCTGTCACTACGAACTTAGTTTCATTTTCGCTGTACATCTTGAAACATTTCGTTCTCTCCAATTACACTTCCGAGGCCCATCATATTTCGTGATTCATTCATTCCTCCGAATTTATCCCTCTTGAATTTATATCCGCAGGATTTTCTTGTGTTCTCACGTTCCTCCATTTCTCTGAATGTTTGCGGCTTTGAATTTGGATTACTCTGTTTTCTACATAAGTCTTCCATTTACTTGGGTCTCCTTTCATCTAATCTAGTGTGATTCTTGAGTCCGATCATGCACAAACATTCACATAGGATTTATCTAGTGCCTCCTTCACTTTTACAATTACTTTCGCTAATAATACGGCTGCTGACAATTATAGTTTCGGGATTGTTGGCTTTATCGGCGCTCCTTTGGACTTCGCTTATCCAAAGGAGCGGATTTTTCCCTCTATCATTATTCTACTATATACGACTGCTCCATAAGTTGCTTCAGTAGGGTGACAGAATCCGTGAATTTCGACCTGACTTCCATTTGTGAAACTCCGCCGAGGTATTTCTATTTTGGATATCTGCTCCATGCTTTTTGCATATTTTTGCGATTGTTCCGATATGCTGACGTCGACTTCTTCCTCACGTGGTTTTTCCAGGCTCCATAATTGTTAGATCAATAGATTTTCTGTGATAAGTTCTGCCGATAACCATCCTAATGGATCACAGATTTTTGCGATTACGAATCATTCTTTCCACTTTCTTATTTCGCTTGATTCTTTCATCTCGACCAAATATCTGACTATATCTTCTTTTGGTTTCCACATAACCCTTAACGACTTCTTATATTCATCCGTTATTAGTTTTATTAATGCATCTCTTAGTTCTTCAGGAATCCTCTGTATCATTTCAAATAATCGTGTTTATTACTCAAAACAGGCATCGTTCAAGTAACGCTATGAATCTAATATATATTTCTTATGTTAAAAATAATAATATATCTAAATGAATTAAAGAAAATTAATGAACGTTAACAAAATAAAAAATTTGTATAATATTTTCCTATCCTAACCTGTATACAACTCTTTGCGTATTAAATGTTCGATGAAGCCATGAAACCCCAGCTTTCATAAAATACTTCATTCGAATACATATAACTAACAATTCGTTATAAGAAGCATACAAATTTTTAACGAGCTAACAAAAATAACTAAAGTAATCAGATGAGTCATTTTTTTTGTACCTTCACCTCTATATATATTCAGCTGCATTATATAATTTAGTACTAATATGTTGTCTGTGGTATCTCTATCTGTAACAAACCCTGTTTGCGTCATAGATAGTAATCCCTTCTTCTTCATCTCCTTCTCCAATCTTCTATTCAATATTTTCCAAAACAACGTATACACCCCATTCATAAATGTCACTCCTCTTTAACTTTATACCCACTTTATATCCTCTTGATGAATTTCCTCTGTTTCCATTATTTAATGAATTTTGCTTTTCCATCCCATATTTCATTTATACCCGTGGCTAAAGAATTCTACACATTCTCATTTAAGCATCCCCTGGTGCACTCTTTTTTCATGCTCAATATTTCTTTCATCATTTTTTCTACATTTATATCCTCCAAACTTCCTTCCTTAACTATATTCACCATTTTCCATTCTACTTGTTACCCCATTAATTCCATCAATCACTTCTCTCTTACATTTAATATCCCATTCACATTATGTATCAAACATTTCTCTCTTTTTACCCCTATGACATTTTTCCCTCAGATATTTCCACACCTGTAAATTGTTGATTATATCTCTCTCATATCTCTCATTCTTTTCCTTACATCTCATAGTACCCCCTATCGATTTTTCTCATATCCTACTTTATTTCTGCTGACCAATCTGCTGGCATTGTCTGCAAGGCTTTTTAGAATTGGGGCTGGAGTATTATCAGAACCTTTTGTTTCTTTCTTTGATATGGTTGAATTTTTGGTTTGTATCTCCAAAGCTTTATCATTTAGTATTTCATCTTGATTATTAAAGGTCCACTAGAATAAGCATTTCCAAATTTATACAGCTCACGACGGTCATTAGCTAAGAATTCTTCGATATATTTCTTCCATTTAATCAGATTATCTTTAATGTCCAAAATAATATTTCCATTTACTAGAAGATTACGTTTAGAGTTAACATCTACACCAAAATATGCTTTCACTGATTTGATAGCATCGAATGACATCCTTCACGTTTTTCTACTATCAAAATCTAACAATAACAGGCCAATGAAATGTGGTAACCTTTTGGATACTTTAAAGATTTTCCTGTAAATTGGATACAATAAAGACTAAGGAATAAAGCGTAGACAAGTACCAGCAAAACAGCAGTGAAACGAGATCTCACTACTTCCGTTTTTAATATTTGTTTAAGCTTTGTAGTGTATGTTGTATACAATGCAGCATTTCATAAGTGTTTTAAACGACTCACGTTTAGCTGTATATAAAGGTTCATTTTAAGGGGAATACGTAATTTTATGGAATATATTATGGATTAGTCTCTTTTATGAAACCCACTGTAATTGCATTCATGTAATTTCAAATCACGGATTTTTATTGCCGTATCCTTTTATACTAAAACATTTAGTGTGCTAGCTATCAGCAAAAAATACCGAGAAGCGAATCTTGACAGAAATCCTATATAAAATCTAAATGTAAGAGAGTGAATCCTGGTACTTAATATTTTTGTACAATGTTTCATACATGCATAGCCGAGTCTAATAGAAATCTAAAGAACTTTATAAACTTTTCGTCTTTCATATAAAATCGATTCTTAGTTTTTATACGCACAATACACTCTACCATTTCTCCCAATAACTTATTTAGAACTTGAGGTATAATTAGGTCCACCACCATAATAAACTTTTAATAAACTTTTTTTTAAAGTTTATTAATTCAGAAAATTAGATTTGTTCCAAATTAATTTTAAAAGATTTTTTTGGCGCAATTAGTTTATCATGATAGCTGATGTCTTGATAATGGTAACTTAATAAGATAACTTATTTGTAAATCATTTCTAGTAAACCGAGTTACTTGAAATTAATCGTATTGACTTTGAAAAATTAAATTTGAAAGTATTAAAGTCAATAACTTAAATAATTTAAATACGGAAGAACTATTACCACACTAATACTACATCCACAAAGTTTTCAAGTACATAACATAGAAAATGTTTTTAAGATAATTGAATTCACTTGTTTAAGGTGAGATATATAACCCAATTTCAAACATTCCGTCAAATCGAAATAAAACAAAAATACAGACAAAACACTTTTATTATTTGAAATGGCACGTTTATTTTTGTGTGTTGATTTTATGAACCACGTGAGTGGCAAAAGAGAAACCTTTTAATGGGGTACGAGTTATAAGCGCATCTCTAGGTATCAACTTAATATTAGTGATTACAGACGTCTATTAGAAATGACCCCGTATTCCTACTTCGTACATAATCGTAGCGACGAGCAGCACCTGTAGCAGATCGTATAAAAGCGAATATTCACTACGCGCAGTCCTTGTTGATTTAGTCGATAAGCAGTAGTCACTAAGAATTAATTAGAGTTAAGTTTATAATATTTATGCGCAGGCACCTTTAGCGCGCGATGCAGTTCGTAATAATTATCAATTAATGTATTAAGTGTTATATAGATAAAAGCTGTTAAATAAAGTAAAGGAACTACTCATAAGTAAAGCATATTATAGTATCGATGAGTTTCTCAATTATAAAACTGAATGGACAGTAAGCCATAATAGTAATCAGTAAAGAAGTTGATTTTGATAAATATAAGTAGCGATCGGTGTGCGCGTATGAGTGAAACTGTTTATCCACAATATTGTTATGTTTTTGTTTTATATTGTAATATTTAATAATTAATGTATTAATGTAGTTTATATGTTTATATTTTTTATATGCTTATATATCTCAATTGACTTGTGGAAAAATGTTAACATTTCAACCATCAATAATCTTATTATTATTATAATTAGATCCGTAAATCATTCCAGTTTGTCTTGCTGAAAGTATTTAACAAGTTTACAAAGCAAAACTAATTAAAACGAAATCAAAATCATTAATTATAAGAAATAATTATATAATTTTTTTGAAAAACAAATTCCACTAGCGAGAGACCTTAATTTACGTAGCGATTCCCACCTACACCACGATATCCTTTCGTACAATAACAACAAAATGCTATACTCTTTAATACCCACTCCAATTTACTTGTTAGAAATTATGTTATAATCCCCAGTTTCACATTGCCTTTTAAAATAAAACGCTAGACATTGCCATTTGTAGGGTTACGAATACTTATCTCAGTTAATTCTCATAACTCATTGCACAAATTGGATTGCGCAACTCAACTCTGCGCAACCCTATTCAACAACAGTGATTAGTAGAGTTTTCTCATATTTCTTTGTAACATCGGCAGGTTTCATTCCAGTTGTTCGATGTTTGTTATGATTGTACTATTCAGTTAGTTTTCGTAATAAATTTCACCATTCGACCTTGAAGACTAAATGTTTTATAAAGTTTCTCTTTTAATGTCCGAATGACGCGTTCTGCTATCTATACTTTTTTGGTCGTATATACAGAATAGAGATTAATG
>WYDF02070065.1:0-11477 GCA_009867245.2 Adranes taylori
ATAGTCGTTTTACGACGGGTTAACATCTAGTATATATATATATAAATATATATATATATATATATATATTTATATATATATATATCTTGTTAATACCAGTTGTAACGTGTTCCATTGTAATATTTTTATGATTTGTATTCCCTCTCTCTATTCCCTTGTTTTATTGGCAATCCTGGAGATCATGCTATAAATTCCATTCATAATGGTTATTCCTTTGTAATTTTCTACTTCCATTCTATGTCACTATCTCCCCTTTCTTCCGCTCTTGAGGCACTTTATATTGTCTTTCCATATTCCGTGAATACCTCTCACTATTGCCCTTATTGCATCCTCACTCAACTAACTTCACACGTCGTTTGGTACTCCATCCTTACCTGACGCACTTTTTTTCTTCCTTATTCTTTCTCCTTTACTTTTCTCCTTTACCTTCTCCTTTACCTCTTTCTCCTTGCCTCTTTTACCTCTTCTTCTGTTATAACCTCTTATACATTCTCATTACACATTTTATCTATGCTATCACCCTTTTTTATTGCCACTCCATTCTCTTCATTCAGTTGTTCACTCTCTCTTCTCTTTCTAGATTTCTGTTCCCACTGTCCCACTGCAATAATATTTTCATTCACGCCTTTTCCCAAAAATCCTCTTTTCATCAAGTATTCCCAAATCGCCATTTCATTCTTCAGACCATTAATCCTTTCCCTCTCCCCATCCTCTTTTCTCACACGCTTCGACAATATCAAACATTAATTCATTATAATGTATTAATAATATTAAAACGGTTATGCTTCATCATTTTTATCAAGTGATCATCGACGAAAGCACTATTTTGACAACGCCTTACAAATGATCGAAGTTAGTGCTAAACAATTGTTTTAAAGTTGTCAAACTATTGTTGTTTGACAAAAGGTTGATAATGACTTCGAAAGTCGAAACTCTGACTGGAGAGTAATAATAGTAATTATTTCATCCCAACCCCTATGAACTATTAATTACGCTTTAATGTATGGTTTTCAAGAGAATGGACACCAAAATTTAGAAAACAATAAACAGTCTGTATATATGTTAAATTGTAGTTGTGGGAAAAACAATTTGAATAAAATCGAAAGAGCTTTTGGTACCCTATAAAATAAAGGTTATTTGAATCTGTTCTAATGAAATATTTTCTTTCTTTTACATTAATTTATTCACTATCGGTTTCTACTACTGGCAATCATCAGGTGAAGTGAAATAATTATTGTACCTACAAACTCAAATCAATATTGTATTTATAACTTAATTATAGCAAATACAATAATAATTTTAGATAATAATTGAAACAAAATCTAGATAAACAAAATCAAACACAACAACTAACAAAAACCAACAAATTAAGCAATTATTATTAATGTAAATCTAACCTGACAAACCTGATATATCATAATTTAAATTAACTTAATACTTTTGCAGTTTCACCTGACGATGACCAGAAGCCGAAACCGCTAGTGAGTGAATATTAAAATAAATATAAAAAAGAGGAGGTATTTTTGTTACAACACTAATCAAAAACCTTGTTGTCGATGAAGAACAATCATTTGTTCGAATGTCCTAAGTTTTACAGTTTCTGACATATATAGAAAAGTTTATTAAGCCAAAGTAGCGTTCTTTACAGTTAGAGGCATGGAACTAATTTCGTTTAACGCATAATACAAGGTACTACTGAATTTTTATTTTAAAACTGAATTTCTGAATAAAATGATCAGTTTGAACCCTCCCAAACTTTTAATTTGGATTCCTTACTGATAACAACATTTATCAAATTGCAGGAGTATCACCCTACAGATCTCCAAAAACGTAAACTATTCATAATTTCATAACAAAAGAACCATATAATCCTTAGTAATTTATCCTCTTAATCCTAATCTTATTTGTGCAATTGAAGAATAAGCAACTATGTATTTCTGGGACAGCTGTGTATATATACTGGACCTTATACGTTACGTTTTATATGCCTTAAAGCAAGCAATTTTTATTGACTTTCATATTTTCCACAAAATCTGGTAGTCCGGAGAAGTAACCATATTATTAAGATGCAATAAAACTACCGAATTGCACTCATACTATACAAGAATAATTTAATATTTGAAGCCAGATGAAAACTAAATAAACCGCCTTCAATAAAGTTTACAAGAGCAATTAAGAAGTTATGGTGTATTGCTTTTAGTTAGAAATGTACTATTTTATTGATGCTATATAACTCAAATGCGAATTGCATTCAAAGAAAATATTACCTATATAAAGTTTTTTGTTCTAAGAATTTTGTTTGAAGCAATTTAACTTGTCAACAGTATTCAATAACATCTGAATAACCACGAAACACTGGAAAAATTCTTTATTCAAAATAATTAGTTATATATATATAAACGTCTAGCTTTGTCCGTCTGTCAGTCTGGAACGCTTTTGATACTTATTATGTCATAAGTTTGCTGTCACGTTTAGTTTATATTCAATACTAGCAATGGCGTGCATTTAAATTTTTTTATTATGTTAGATTATATTATATAACATAATTTTCTACTTTACACTATGTGAACCAATAAAATCCATTATGGAAAAATGAAGGTAGGATAGAGGGCAAATAACACAAGTCTTTTGGGTTACGAAAAAAGTCGTCAGGGGTCAAATAAACCAACCCTTTTGGGTTACGAAAAACGCCGGTAGGGGTCAAATAACCCTACTCATTTGGGTAAACAAAATATGAACTGGTAATAGATAGTCGTTTTACGACGGGTTATCATCTAGTTTGTTATATTTGATTAAAATCTACTATCTTGTAGAGGGATGACTTTTCAATTTGCCATAAAGCTTTTGCATATAATTTTGCTTACAACAAAAAGCAATAGTTAAAATTTCAGTCCCGTACTTTTCAAAGTACTTGCTTTCAAAATACACTTGTTAAAGCACTTATCCCTCTCTTCAATGAGTATGCTCGTAATTTGGAAAGCATCGACTGCATTTTCAGGTGATTGAAATCGTTGACCATGCAGCGCATTTTTGATGACGGGAAATGTAAAAAAATAGTTGGGACTTAAGGCAGGGCTTTACGGAGGATGATCAAGCAATTCGATGTTTTGTTGCTTCAAAAACTCAAATGTTTGCCGAGCGGTGTGAGCTCTCGCAATGTCATGATGAAGGATGATCCGACGCTGTGGGTTGTTTTTCGCACCTCACGAATGATTGCTGGCAACCAAGTGGCTGTGTACCAATCAGCAGCTACCGTCCATAGATTTTGTAAAGGAATGATCCGGATTTTAATACAAAAGCTGCGACCATCTTTTTCGACACATTCCGGAAACGGATGACTTTCGTTGGTTTCTACTCATCTTGAGACACCCATACAGTAGACTGACGTTTATTCTCGGGTTCAAAAAATAAATCCACGACTTGGTACCACTTACGATACTGTCCACATTTATGGAGCGGCCTCGTAGTTGGATTTATGGAGTTGGAACAATTCAGACTTCTTCGGCACCAACTGATACTAACCGCCATTTGTACCTCGGTCAACAGATGTGGGATCCAACGAGAAACTAATTTCTTCACGTCCAAATCGTCATGTAAAACCTATTGGATTGAGATCTTAGAAATGCCCAACGAATTCTCGATCTCCCACTGAGTTACATAACGATTTTCATTAATCAACCCGCGCACGGCATTACTTATCTTATTAATTTATCTTTCATACCCCTAGTCGACTCCCTAGTCCTTTCCACATCCATCATCATTCTCTCCACATCCATCATCATTCTCTCCACTTCCATTTCACTTACCCCACCTTTCATCATTCTATCATACCATTCTCTCATGGACCACCCACATCTCTCATACATTCTCTTTCGCTCCATCACCCATCTTTTTTTTGTTTCACCCGTTTCCGCTTCTTCCATAGCGCGTATGTATATCTTCCTCACACGCGCCATCATCTTTAGCCATCTTCTTTATAGCCAGCACTTATACCCATTTACCTCCTGTAAGACGATCTCTCTCGGGGTCGGCCTATCCACTCCCAAAATTCACTTTAATTATTTCACTGCCATTCTTTCAATCTCCTTTCTCCTCCTTACCGCCCATACTTCTGCTTCAAACATTACCATACTCTCCACTCATACATTCAGAATTCTTATCCTCATTTTCACCGAATCTCCAAATCTATTCCTCCATACACTCCCTAACCTTTCTGCTGCTACTCCCGCTTTCTTAACTATGATCTTTACATGCTCCCTTTCGCTTCCCGTACTACTCATCATGTAACCTAAATATTTCCACTTATTCGCACACACAATTGCCCTCTCATTAATTCCAAACAGCTTTTAGTTAGAAATGTCCTTGTTACTTTCTCTCATTGCTCTTTTGCTCACAATCACTTTTATGTTATCCATATTCACCTCCATCCCTCTTTTCCTCAAATATCTATTCACTCTCTCTATAACTTCTTTCATCTCTTCTCTGTTACCCGCCATACTCACGATATCATTCACAAATCCTAGCGACCATATTCTTTCATTTCCCACCAATAGTCACCCTGCCTGTCCATTTCCCCTCCAAGTCCGAGACATATATAGATTATATTAGAGACAAATAGACTCGGCATCAGAGGACATCCCTGTCTTACCCCCCTTGCAACCTTGAACCACTAGGACACGCCCTCTCCCACTCTCGCTCTTACTCTATTTCACTCATACAGCCCCTTTACATTTTAACACATTCTCTCTGTAATCCCCACCTCCTTCATCCTCCTCCAAAACCTCGTCGATCTCTTTCTAGTCGAAAAAATGCCGATTTAAGGTCCAAGAACACCAGGTAAAACTTCCTAGGGTTCACTAACTTTCTTATTTATAACGTAATTTAACGTTACTATATTATCCATTGTACCCTTGCCCCTAACAAATCCTGTCTGCGTATTAGATAGAACTCTCTTTTCTTCCAACTCCTTCTTTAATTTCCCATTCAACATCCTAACACACAGTCTATATAAACCGTTCATTATTGTCACTTCACTGTAACTATCTGCTATCAGTTATGTTCCCCTTCTTGTACACTGGTATTTTCTCCCCTCCTTCCATCCTTCTGGAATCCTCTCTTCCACCATCCATACTGCATTCATCCTCCTTGCTAACGCTTTCAGCTCTCTCTCATTGAAGTACTTCCATACCTCTATCGGCATCCCATCTGGACCCCCTGCACGCGCCTCCTTTATCTTTCCCATTTCCCATCTTATTTCCTCTACCAATATTTCCTCTACCAATATATGACTGAGGGGCTGTGATTCCAAAACACTTCCCCGCACCTACAAAACTTACAACAGACCAATTATCGATTACAGAGCAATTCTGTACTCTTCCGGCACAAACAGGGAAATCCAAAGGCTGACAAGTTGTGAGCGTGGAATTCTTTGGAAAATCTACAAACCCCGTTATAATTTTCGCTAATCTCAATGATCATTGCGCTGCCACTGCAATCAGCGATAGATTGAAAACATTTCAAGCTAAATATCCGCTCAAAAGGAAAGGACCCAATGGCATACAACACCCTGAGGTCCAATTGGAAAGTCCAAAAGTCGCACCAGCCAGAATTATTCAGGCAAGGTAAGAGTCTCCCAAAGACCTCCAGGTAATCCTCGACACAATTCCACTATCCTTCTGTTAAGGAGCACTAACTGAGAAAAAAATATATAAAAAGACAAACAAAAATAAAAAACATAAAAAGTATAAGGAAAAAAAAGAAAAAGACACAAAAACTACTTACATTCCCATTATCACCATTAGCAAGTCTGAATATTCGCAACTGAATATCGCTTCTACTCCGATGCAAGGAGCAGCAAAGGTACACTTAAAACTGGAAACCAAATCAAATCCTAACCTTACCTATCACAAAACAAGTTACCTTTAAACATGATATGGCCAAGGTTTTGCAGGTTTTCCTTGGCAGTAAAGCGAATGCTATAGCACAATATCCCCCATGCAAGCATTCCACACCAATCTGTAATTAACCACTCAAAACCAACTGCAGACTGAAGAGGATGGAAAATCCTAAAGCCTCCTTGAAACAATACCACATGTCCTTAATCAGTCCATTACTAACAGGGAGTGTAGTTTTATTGGGTAAAAATCTCGCATTGTTGGATGCATCGGACATCTTTCGTGTTTTCGAAAATTTCTCCACCTCCATGCAAAACAAACAAAAAAACTTTGGGAAGAGCAACCATCGCCATTATTTTTTTTGTTCGCGATGAAAATATTCTTGTCATTCTGTAAAAAAGAAAACGTAATAAACAGCTACATACTATAATATAATAATAATAACGGTAATTAACTATTTGCCTATTTTTAAATAAATAGTAAATAAATACAATATTTTTTAATAATGCGAGTATATTAAAAAAAGAAAAAATCGAGTTATAAGTAATGCACATATTGTTTGGTTTAGCAGAGTTTAGCATCGACGTATGAGGAAGAGGGTGAAACTATGAAGAGAAATTTAGAAAGATTTATTTCAACTCAGTGGCGTTTGGTTACCAATAGAAATTAATAAAATAAGATATTTAAATCAACCGTTTCAAACTTATTTCTTCTCATCAGTTCTGGATATTCTACAATATTTATATTTATGTTTATCTATAGGTAAACAAACAATTTTTGATATTTATTCGTATACTTCAATATATTATGAAACCCAAATACGACCGAGATGTAGTTAAAAACAGGGTTGAAGATAAGACACGTCTACAAAGCGAAAACAAGTTACACTGTTTTTAGTACAGAATAAGTAATGCACATCTCTTAGACGGTGCACTTTTTAATTAAATGCTTCTCAAAATTACGAAACCCAATATAATACTATACACATAAGCATGCACTAGAAGAAAGGTTCCACAAACAGCGCTCTTATTGTTGATCGTGAAAATGTGTAAACACCATCATGCGATAGACGTACATACGAGGGTCAGTCGAAATAGGTCGGGGATAGCTATGAAAAAAATATTTGATACCCAAATAAATGGCTTTATTGTTTTTCGAAATATTCACCTTTACATATGCACCTTTGCATACGTTCAAACAAATCACTGAAACATTTATTCCAGTCGGAAGTTGGCATATTCAAAATATGTGACTTGAATGCGTTAACAGCTTCTTCAGGGTTAGAAAAACGATGACCACGCATTTGATTTTTGATGGTGGGAAACCTAAATAAGTCGTTTGGCGCCAAATCAGGACTATTGGCTGGATGAGTCATTAATTCGATACTTTTACTTTGTAAATAATCGACTCTTGCGTGAGCGGTATGAGGTGTAGCATTATCCTGGTGAAGAATGATTGCAAGTTTAGGGCTGTTTTTTCGGCACTCATCAATTACTTGGGACAAGCAAATTGTTGTATACCATTCCGCATTTACTATACCACGTACCTCTAGAGCAATTGTAACAACATGACCAGATTTTGCTATGAAACATGCAATCATTTTTTTAGAAATGCTTCGCGATCTAACAACTTTGGTGGGTAAAAGTTCATTTTGAAACACCCACACTGTCCTCTGTTGCTTTGTTTTTGGTTCGTAAGAATATGTCCAGGATTCATCACCCGTAATAATGTCATATACATGTTTTGAGTGTCCGTGATTGATTTTTGTCAACATTGCTTTATAGAGCTTGACACGATCGTCTTTTTGAGTAGCGGATAAATTATGGGGTATATAACGAGAACAAAGTTTCCTTACGGCTAACTGCTTATGCAAAATAGAATGTATAGAGGTCCGAGATGTGTGCAAGGATGTCTGAATCTCATCATACGTTACATGACGATCCTCTTCAATCATTCGACGTACAGCGTACAGCATTAGCATCAAAATAATGCTTCACATCCACTTTAAATGGAGGATAGATTGCTGGAGTCTTAATTTTTAAATTGTATCAACTCCAGGGCTAAAGCTATTTATTTTACTTTGACACCAGCAATAGTCAAAAATTTTTGGAAATAAAATTGCTCAAATGTACAAACAAAAGTACATTTTCATTTAGTGAAACAACGGTGTTCCAAAACTCTATTTATTTACATTGTATCCACTTTAAATGTATCCATTTTTAGGATCTTCCATTTTTAAAGATCCTAAAAATGGGTAAAAAGTTTTGATTATTAAACGTTCCAATACTGAAACGTTTAATAATCAAAAGTACATTTTACTCAAAAGTACTTAATTACAAACTTCATTACAAAAATTTCTGGAACTATAATTGACCAAAGATACAAACTCCAATTGAATAATTATATAAAATGTGGTGAAAAAATAATAATACGCGTGGCCATATTTTTTGCAAAAACTTTATGTGTAAGGCTAAAAAAAATATGGAGCAAAAAGCAAATGCCCTGTTCTCATGTCCAAAAGCCTGCTTTGTGTCTCCATATAATTTGATCACTTTTAAAAAGACATATTACATGAAATACCTAATTTACATAAACCGATATATTAGTAACTTTAAAATTACTATTATCTATCTTTATTTTTTATTGTCACTAGAACGTAATAAATCAAGCAACGCACAATATAAAAGGCAGATAAATTTTATTTGAGCAAAAATTTATTCGGCTGACGATATATTTAGGACGAAATTTACATGATTACTTGTACATACATGTTGTAAATATTGTCTTTAAAATTGTTTGTGAATAGCGTGACACATAAATTTTGCTTTGACAATGAGACGGACGGGACAAAATACTGGAATTTGCATTCGACAAAATTCAATTATTTCGATTGAAATAACGTTATAATGCATGAAAAGTATACACACTCATAAATATGTAATACAGACAAACATGCATTCGCTTATAGTAAAAGCGTTAATCCACGCTGCGAAACATTTAAAAACCAATGAAATTAAGACTTTAATCATTACAAACTGTAATAATTTACATAGCAAGGATTTTGTTCTGTTTGCAAATATTATCCTATTATAATAAATCAGAAACGAATTAGAAATAACGATAATTTTTTCTGCTTCCAATTAAAATTTGCAGTCAGTATATTTTCACCTTTACGACTTACTACCAAATATTAACGACAAGATAAATTAACAAAATCTAAAAAAAAGAAGTTGATACAGTAGAATCATTGATAACTCTAACTTGAAGGGAATAAGAAGGAAATCGAGTTATCAGGAACTTTGTCTTACTAAGATTTGAATTATTGAGGGCTAAAGTCAACGACTTCGAGTTAGTTTTAATATCAAAAGCTCAGTGAGTTTACTGGTTATCGGCAATATGTAGGCCTATTAATAACTATCCTGATTTGTTTTCCTGTGGTAAACATGTTAAGAAAAACCAAAGTTTTTATATCAAACAGAAGTAAATTCTATTCAACAAAAGTACAGACTGTTTTGCATTGTGGTAAAGAAATCATATTAATACAATAGTAGTAGAAAATCGTATGTACTGTACTGTACGAAAGTACAAAGTACTATATCTATATTCTACTAAAACGAAAAACAATGCGCCATAATTATTAGTCACTCACTCACTCTCATGGCGCTACAGTCCATGTACGACATTGGCCTCTCCTACAGCAGCCGTTCATTCTTCCTTGCTTGCAGTGTTCCTACTGCTCCGAATTCCCAGTGCCTCCACATTCGCTCTCACGTCATCAAATCCACCTCTTCCTTGATCTGCTTTGCTTTCTTCTGGCCTACGGTTGTTGGTCAAAAGTTCTTGGATATTCTCCCTCCACTCTTATAGCATGCCTCAAGTACCGCAGCCGTCTCTATCAGCTCTACACTGATATTGGCAACCAGGCCAATATCACTGTAGAGCTGATATACTTTTTGGTTTGTTCGAATGCGCCATTCGCCATCTTCACAAATGGCTCTGAGGATCTTTCGCAGCTCTTCTCTTTCTTACACACGGAGCAGATTCTTGTCACATTCAGTGAGCGGCCAAGTTTCACATCCATAGATCATCACTTTTCTACTTATGACGCATATTCCTTGTCGAGTAGGACATAAAATGCATCCTTCGTGTCTTTCTCGGAGTCCTTCATTAGCGAGTGAGAGCAGAATATTGTCACTGCTGTGTTCTCTATGGCAAATTTTAGACGTACAGAACTCAGCCTTTCGCTTAGCGGTTTAAATCCCGGGACTGATTGTTTCATGCTATCTGTTACTATGAATCCTGTTCCCAGCTACAGTCTTAGTCCATTCCATGTTCCAAAGATTACATCTTCATTCCCTTTTCCGCGCTTGGCCGTTATCAGGTTATACGTCCGGCTATTTGTGTAGTTGTCTCGTAACGTTTTGTTTTTTCCGTGGCCGAGTTGCTAGCCCTACGCACAACCCCCAACATTGAGGACCAGGGAGGCTTCTGTTAGGGTTACCATACCTTAGCAGACTGTCTTCAGTTTTGAGGCGCCTTATGTTCACCGCACAGAATCCCATAAGGGGTAGAACCTACTTGGCTTACAAACATGAACTTTCCCCAACATTTGCCAGACACACTTATTCGGCTGACTGCCACCGTATGGGACTCATGAAACAGTCATTTACCCTCAGCATTTGTCCGGCCTTGGAAACGCGTTGGGCTGGATTGCTCCCCCGTGTTAGTGGTTTACAATTGGTAAGATAAGGTTGGATAATTACGTAGGGCTGAAACTTTTAATTAAGTCCTTTAATTATACATCATTTATTAATTATTATTTTCTGACTTGAACATGTGCGTATAATGTATTTAAATTAATAATTCGGAATATTTTTATTTTTTATGTGTTCCAATAAATTCTATTCTATGTATCCGGATAATGAATCACATAGACTTTTTCTTTCAAACTTAAAAACTTTCTTTTGATGTTCGCCACGTTTTTCACGTCCCAAAATGTTTAATACTAAATGCTCTTATCTTTCCTTGATCTGAATTTATATACAGAATGTTTAGAAAGTTCATTACGTACCAAGCGGCCATCACGGGTATAAAATTCCTTGGAAAACCCTAATTATCTTTAGAGTAGGTAGGTAAATGCCGCTTTGCCTACCTGGCGCGGTTATAGTATGTAGATGATTGGACGCACTCGAATTGCGCACCGATTAGCGACAGGTAGTTGCGCCACTATAAAGAATGTTTAATCTCTTACCGAACTGCGCTGGAATGGTAAAGTACCGTTACAGGTATACACCATTCAAAATTTAAAAAAGAAAACACGACTCCATATACAAATATTCATTCTTTTTAAAAGTCTTATTAGAAATGCAAACAGATTCATATATAAATTTCAATTCTATTAGGCGAAATGAAAATAAATACGTGCAGTATTAATAAAAAAACAGTTAATTCAATCAAAAATTATACAATTTGATAGAAATGAAATATCACGTTACAATTTTGTTAAATGTGTTGCATTTAAATTCAGTAATATTATAAATATGTTTTGAAATAAATGAATTCACTTCTAAAATTTATAAACAT
>WYDF02070076.1:0-11477 GCA_009867245.2 Adranes taylori
AATTTTGGTGAATAATTTGTAGAGGTGTGACAGTAAGCTAATTGGCCTATAGTTGTTTAGGTTGGCAATATTTCCCTCAACAGATTACGCTCGAGGAGTTCTCAAATTTTTATAACTACAAACATTTACATCAGATGCCCATTGGTATTTATAATGCGCGTTGTTTTATATTTATCCCCTGCATGAAACTAACATAAGACTAAATAAGTTTGTCTCAATTTTGCTACTGATGCTACCAGAATCTAAACCAAAATGCGGCAGACAGGCAAAGAGATGAAGTAAATGAATTTGGGTTTGTTCCTTTCACTCTACCTTATTAAAGCAGTATAAGGGGCTAGTATTATACTATCTTATAAATAAGAAAGGGTTTAAAATAATAAAATTCATGTTTTAATATTCGGAATAAAAAATGGATGTGTATTGCCGTATTGACTGCATCCCATTGATTTCAAGTATACAATTCGTTGGGCGTATAATATAAAAGTGAAGCTTCTTGCATTTTATGTATTGTTATTTCTTTAAATTGTGTCTAGCTGTATGTATAATATTCTCCATATATAAGATGGTCGGTTCTGTTTAGAATTTGAATAAAAATTTAACGTCATGTTATTTTTATATTTCTGTTTTTCTGTGTGCGCGTTTCCATGCTACTCGCCCGTCGGGAAAAGAAATTATTATTGTGCACGAGCCGGTCGCAATTTTAAACAGAAGCGACTTGTTTTAGAGATTAGATTATCTTTAGTCCGTTATTAAAGGTAGGACTTGGACAGAATTTTAAAATGCCAGTTATTCCTTCATTGCGCCAGTTTTTGTTTTGACATTACACTGAAAAATAATGTAATTTATATTTTGTTCCACTTGAAAATGTTTATTTTTATAATTCAAAATTATGTCTGCACTCATTTGATAAATGTTTTGTATTTGAGAATAATTAAAAATAAGAAAAATTAAATTAATCTAATAAAATTAAATAAATAAAATTAGTCACAAATTTCGAAGAGTACACTCCAGTTAACTACATGTCACTATTAAGATGTGACGTTATCATTCAAGGACGAACAGGTAATTGAACAATGTCACTTATTTTAAATATCTTTAAATAACATGAAAGACGCAGACAACAAAAGTGACCAGAAAATAGACAAAGTATGGCAAGCCATTGCGGACTAGTTAGGAAGAAAAGTAAGTACATATCAAAATAATTGAATCACTGTGGGTTGTTCATTTTGTGTCGGTAAATCGCCTTCTCACTTGAAACCCTCCAGATTTGTAAAAAAACACCTGTGCCTGCTAACGATACCATATTTTCCGTAGGAAACTCAAGGCCCTCTATGTTTTCTTCAGCACTATTGACGTGAGCAGATGAATATGTTTTCCTCACCTTGTTATGTAAACATTAGCAGACACTGATGATCAAATTGTTACAGGTTAATTATTCTAAAATAAATTAATCTAATAAGAAAACAAAACAGTTTAGTACCAATGAATTAACAAATAATCTAAATATAAATTATCAAAAAAATCTAATCCGCTTAAGAAATAAATGCCGCGAAATTATGAACTAAGCCGCTAACGTGAAAGCATTATACATGAAATAAATTCCGCTCGCCTAGAAACTAATACTCAAATAGTGCCAACGTTACGCGCAGAAGAAAAGTCAAAGCATATAATCTTACGCCGCTTGCAATACGAGATACTGACAACATTTCGGTAGCTTGTCATAAATATGTATGAGTATATTACACCGACAGGTTATTTCCGCACCTGATATTTAATTTTTTGCGAAAGCCCTTAAAATTTTTAACTGAAAAGTTTTATGACTTTACGTTTATTCTTCCCATCAATTTCCAATAAGCTTGAGAAGCAGTTGTGCTTCTCATATTGTTGTGTTTTCGATCTCATTGGATATTTGTTCTACATACTTTAGCAGAAGGCATTTTACTGCGATGTTACCAAGATTTTGATGACATAAAACTACTACCATCATCGTTTATGCGCTCCACCATTTCTGATTTGGTCAATAAGATAATGCAATTTTGATCCTTAGAAATCACAACGGAATAAAGAATTATTTCTATTCGTTATAATTCAAAAGATCCTAAAATTTTCTATCAGAAGTACCTTCAGGCCATGCCTATAGCCGCCGCCTACGCCATATGCCACGGTTTACCGATATACTACCAGATACCGAAATTTTCTGCCAGGTAATTTTGTATAAAACAACACACTCAATCTAACATTCATTAGACGCATTTTGAGTCTTGTGATAGTCATCTTCGAGCGAGTAAATTCGCACGTTTTGGCTGACATAACTCTCTTTGAATAATCAGACCTATTTTCTTCAACAGTAAGCGAAGTCACCATCTTGAATCTGATTTGTGTCAAAGGCAGCGCTACTAGCAATTCACTTATCTATATATTAATATTGAAGAGCAGACTTTGTACCCTTTTTAAAGCATATTTCTGTCAGGGATGATTGTGAGATTTGGCTTAGTTAAAGTTGATATGGAAGGAACTTTCAAACGTTTCTGCGGTCCGCTAAATTTCCACTCACTCTACACAATATCCATACCACATTTTCCTTGATTACTCTCACCAGATTTTACAAAGTACTTTCAGCCATACTTTCAGCTATACCCAAATATGATCGCATTCCTTTACGACTAACACGCATAATTACACACGGTATGATTTTAGACACTGTTGATCTGTTTCCAATCAATATCGATCTTTCGCTTCTACCGGTGACGTTCATATATCATACACTCAGTTTTTTTTGTTATTATGCCGCCCCTGACTTTCTCTACGCCACACCTCCTAAATATTCATTTCTTTCGATAATTCACACAATAAACAACAACCAACAACAACAGTTCCGTCGGTACAATGAATATGTTTTTATTCTGTAATTCTTTTTATTCTGTAATTCTAAACTAATTAAGATGCTTTTAAAAAGTATTCACGCCATAGTTTACTTCATAAATAGGAGTCTAAATGATTCTCTGATGTTGATTGCCATTTGTCTGGCTTCGAACTAGCAGACAAAATGTTTACTGTTAACAACTCTTCACAGTGTATATCCGTCCTGAATTTCTAATACCTTTTATAAGTGCTGTATGTTCAATCTTTCTAATCTCAAACTTAACAGGAACGTGGTCAAATCTCCACGTTACAATATTGCAATTATATATAGATTTTAGCGAGTGCAGAAATATATATATATATATATATATAATATATGTTACAAATACATTGAATAAAATAAAATAAAACATTCATTGTCTACGTTTATACTGCCATTGACAAACACATAATAGTCGTTTGTTGACTGCTTACGATGGCACGATGGCACTCGATATTCGTGTAGTCAGTCAGCAGTCTGTATCATTTGACGCGTGCAGCAATAAGGACAGTGTGCGCATGGAGTAGAGTGAGATTTAGAAGCGTTTTTAGAATGCCTCGACATTAAACATTGACGGGTCGGAGTGAGAGAAAAGAAGTAGGAATATATATTCGCGTGAAAGTATAAATGATAATAGACTAAATGCAAATTTGAATAGTGTAAACAGTATACAATATGATGAAATTACTTTGAGGGATACATTTAACTGCGCACTGAGTGATAATTTTAAATTTCATAGGTTTTGCAGGGAATTAAGGCAAACACCACATGCTAATGACGTATTTGTATACGCTTCCAGCTGATGTAATAAAACAAAATTCAAATAAATTATATCTGATGATTATAGAGATATATTCTTTGACAAAAGAACACGAGTAACTTTCAAACTTTAATGAATAAAGGTGGAATTTCGACCACTGGGCGGTCAGTCAGTTTTTATTTTATTAAATACGAATTAAAATTAAATTCAAATCAACAGTAATTCTATGAACATCAGGTCATGTATACATACATTCTACGTCATTATTTTCTGCTTAATCTTTCGTTCCTTAGTCATTATCATCTCACTCATTTCCTCCACTCATATTAATATTTCAAAACCTTTCCTTCACAAAATACTTCGTTAATGCGAAAACGAGGAGATAAACGTCAGAGGAAGAGGGACGCGAAATGTTAATCGCATAACAACAGAGATGCCAGAGCTTGAACTCCAGAGAGGCCAGTCCAGCTGCACTGCCCGCCTACACCACGCATGCTGGTGATGTGTCATTATACGCTACTCCAGGCAAAGGATGGCTCTTCAAGGTAATTCGGCGGCAGCGAGTAAACCTTTCGTACGCATCAACTTCATTTTTTTCCTATTAAAATTAAATTAAATATTTCTGAGAAACGTTTCTTAATCTTTACCTATTTTGTTTTTATTATACAACACAAACGCAAATGACTTCCCATTTCTCCGCTTATTACCATTTTAGAGTTTCTCGAGTCTTGTATTTCTTTAAGAATTACTTTACTACACAATGTGCTAATGGCATTGTCTACAATTTGATATCATGAAAACAAATCGTGTGATTAGGGCTACCACTTTATTTTTGCTTTTATACAATCTTCATTACTTACTTACATATGGTTGGATGTATCAGCTTAGGTTTAATTCTGCTTCATTTAATTTGTACCTAAAGTTACAAATTTGGGACGGAAATATAGTCAATTTCGCCCAAGTTCATTAACCCTTGATCACTACACGTACGTAAATATTATTCCCATCGGCATAATGCACATCAGTGCTCCCCTCTATAAAAGAACTTTCGCGTTTACTTCTAGCAGTGCTATCACTGTTTAGTAAGTACAGTGTGATTCGTAATATTGTTGGCGAGCTATAAGAATATTTCGGTAAGTCACTGAGTAATATTTACTCCACTTAGTATTTATAAATATTTCAGTACGTAAATTAAAGTTTAGTTGTTTGTAGTATAAACGTGTAACAAAATTCTACATAAAAAAGGTTCAATTGGGTAAATGATATATCTGCAATTTTAGAGATGGCCTATATCGATCTTGATACCGAAAAACAAGTTGTAATTTACTTGCTCAATTAGAAGCTGAAGAAAGTGAAGACGTGTTAGATAATGGTGAACATTTTTATTAATCAGACGATAGCTATTTGGATGCTGATTACATTACTAGTGTTAATGATGAAGAAGATTATGATAGATAAGGTATTGAAGAAGATAAGGTATTGAAGAAAATATTCTAAATCGTACTGAGATGACAGAAAGAGGTAATAGAGAACTACATAATAGAAAGAAACGTAAGCAACCCATTGACAATCATACATTAATTCCAGCAGAAAATTAGCCCTTAGGAAAAAATGGTTTTGAGTGGAAAACCAAAAGCATAGAAAAGGGAAAAAATTGTAGTACACATGAAGTTCATTTTAAACCTGGTCCAACAATAAATGTAGAAGTAGATTCCAAAGTAAATTTTTATCATTTCTTTGCGGATTGTCTTCAGTTTTGAAAGACAATCAAGCTTTTACTGCTTTTACATTTGAAACACAATCAGGCTGTTATAAGCTTTTACTTGATAAAGATTATTCAGGCGATCGATACAGAACAATAATGTCAAAAGAGCAATTTGCATTTTAAATATATTGTCACTGCTTTTATGAAAAAGTTTCAAGATTGCAACGACAGAAAGAAAGTAAATTAGCTCCTAAAAAACATTATGGATTAGTTTCAATTTAAATTCCATTAAAAATTATAGACCTAGTTCTTATTGCCCTATAAACGAGCAATTAGTTGGTTAAAATCAAATACTTGGTATCTGGGAAATAAATAAGTAACAACAATTTTAAATGAAGTTAGATTTAATTAAAAATAAGTTGGATTATTTTACTGACATCGTTAAACTTACATTAGTTGAATGGTAATAAAAACGATTAGAATTTGATCAACATGTTAACCCTTCTAAGTTTAATAATTTATAAATTACAATAAAAATGATTATGGGTAAATTATATTATAATAAAATACGGTTTTTAAATTATGCAAGTAGTTATTAGTTAACCATCTTATTTAATCAACCCCATAGCACACTATTTTAATATAATAATTAATAAAATAGAACTCTTACATTCTGGCGTCAATAATTGTTGAAGACATATTATTCAACGAAGTGTCGCACTAACTACACATACTTAGTTTTGCTTAAAATCTGTTCTGCTATCGTGGAATATATCCTTATATATGCAAAACGCCAGGTTTACCTTCTATGTGAATTAGGTTCCACTAGTGAATCCACTAGTGATCTTTTCCACTAGTGAATTAGGCTGGACATTCCAATCTTCTGAATCGGAATATTATTTTCATGTAGCTGAAATCTTCCTAATGCCATTAGATCTTAACTAAGTCAGTTTTACGTTGTAAGGTTGCTAGCTATAATTCCTTCGCGCACCGTACACTAGAGTGTCTTATATTGACTTACGCTGGTCTTAACCACCCGACTATACTAACATCTACGAATTACGAGGTTTTACTTGTCTTACAGTGGTTATTCCACTGGGGTGTTTAATTCTCGCTTTAACATCAACGAATTCATCAACAGCTTTAACATCAACGGGTGTTTAACATTAACGAATTCCGAGGTGTTGCTCTTCTGAAAATAATTCCTTACATCTCTTCACTAGGATAAATAATGTTGGCTTACATTGGTGTTAGTCACTCTATTACTGTAACGTCGACGTATTACGAGGCGTTGCGTGGGTGAATAATTCCTATTTACGCTAGAATTAACAACAGTAACATCGACAGTTGCAACAGTTGCGCAGCTTTATTGATCTGCAGTGTTCATAACGTATCCACCGGTTTTGAGTATTACTATGCATTTGTACTGTTTTATATATACCGCTTGTTTATTTAACTGTCATTATTGTGTCACCAAATTACTTTAACTTATATACATTGAGATTATTTGTGCAATAACATTTCTTCATCCGTTTCTATTGGCTGAAGAACAGTAGACGTATTTTGTTAAATCGTTAATACTGTATCACTCATTAGCAGTAAGTTTCAGCAGTATTTCAGCTGCCCACAAGAACGAGGACCACTGGTTTACTCGCATGACTAGAAGCTACCTGCGCCCTCAGTAAGCCCCTTGGCACTTGAGGAACAACAATATCAGTTCCAGCGTGCGCTCTGATGCTAAACTGACCTGGCGCCTGAGGTTATATATTCCCGAAGGCTGAGAAACTCTGTAATTAATTAAGATATGTGTTTGCGCCAACGGTGACAATCGCGAGGGATCCCCATTAGCAGCATCACGAGTAGGAGTCTGTCAGATGCTATAATTTAATGTATTCTTACTTAGTTACCTATCACCCTACTCTAGTAATTGGTTTCGGCCTTAAAACGTCCAGTCCGATCTGTTTTATTCACCCATATTCATAGAGTACTATATGGTACTCTTTCACTAACTATTGATTGACTCCTATATATCTATTTACTATTTACTCACACATATATTTACTCACACATACTCTGACAACACCCCATTCACCCACTACCATTGGCCCTTGATGTGAGTTAATGGTTTGATTCAAAATTTAATTAGACCCAATAGAATTTAGTTACCGATAAATGATTATTTCTATATCTAAATTGTAAAGCTTATTTACGAGGGCAAATTGCCTCGTGACAACAGAAAAGCAAAATTTATTGGCTATTTAAAACTTCAATCGGTTTTAAGTTTCAAATAATCATTTTAATTATTTAGAATTTCAAGTCCTTTAACCTTTATCTCAATATAATCTCCATATTTTTATTGGAAATTAGTTTCTCTGAGAGTGTACTTGTTTGTGTTAATCAGCTCAGATTCTATGCAATCTCACAGCAACTTTTATAATCTCTTGTCGTTCTAATGAATTGGAAACCCTAAATATTTGTCATGTCATCCTAGACGAAGATTGAATTAAAATCGCGTTGTAAGAAGAAAGTAGTTGAAAGGATTCCCTCTATTGTTTCGCTCTCATCCTTTCCGAGAAATTACCTGCAATTTTCGTTTCGCATGCGAGAAGAAAGAATCTCTGAAAACAGTTTACGCGTGCCTTAGTTTCATTTCAACAACTTCACATGCTGCTTTCTTGCTTGCTTGCGTGCTTGCTTGAAGTTTAATCCTCGCGATGTTATATCGCTTTCATGATTTATTTTAAATGAGTCACTCAGTTGTTGCAATACGGAATTTTAAATAAATTCCTAATTTTCTTCTTAGATTTCCTTATTTGCATACAAATTTAAAAGCGTTGCTGATGAAATTGGAGAGGTAATAAGAGCACTTTAATGTAAAAGAAAAGGAAATATTTATGTTGAAAATTGTTCATAAGGATTTGTATTCGTATACATTAATAGATTTATCAGCAATTCATTGCAGCAATTGTTGGATTGAATGAACATAAACCAAATTTTAACATTATAATGTGAAAGTGCATGATTGTGAATGGTTGTCCAGAACAGAATTGATGACTATCGAGAATAGTCTGCAGAGAGTGGACGCAGTGGTATCAAATTAGTATATGCTTGGAGCTCGCGAGAAATGGAAGTGATAACAAAGGCACCAAGCAATATTTATGATAAAATCAAAGGTTTTCAGCATACCTGATTTACATTTAGAGCTTCCAACGAGAGTTTTGTCTTGTTCCGTTTTTCTTGAAATTATTTTTAGCGTGAAAGCCATAGACATGAAAATTTGTGCTGCATTTCCTAACTAGCACATTTTCACTCGTCAATTGTCTAAAACTAAACCATGAATTTTATCGATCAATTCGTCTCACAGCAACTTTGCAGGCTCCAGGGAATATAATTTATTTGCTAGTCTAAAATTTATTTACCCAACAATAGAACGGTTTCATAGGAACGTCACGCATTATTTGATGCAGATAAAATTCTTTCAAGAATTTAGCTAAACTTATATAATCAAAACTTCTATCTTTAATTCACTGTAAAACAATTTATTTCCATAAGGGTTCTTTGAGACTAAGATTATTTATGCATAAAGTACTTAAAAATGTTTAAAGTATTTGTTTTCAGAAATTCCAGCTGAGAGTAATAGATAAAATATACGTGTATTCACGTATGTTAAATAGTAGAAATAAGATTAAAAGCTACTGTCAAAATATCCATACTTGAAATTTTGTTTCATATTCGCAATGTAATTTCCACATTCCAATTTAAACAATGCTATTTTTGTATGACAAAAAGGCTTTGTAGTTAAGCCTTTCTTAGCATAACAATGATGTAATCACGTATATTTTCTCCAACCCTAAACCACCTGCAGTCTTCTCTTTCCATGCAGATCTCCACCCTTCGTTACTATTCTATGATAAGGCATCATGCTGATGTGCGAATCTATTTATCATTTTGAATAATTTACTTTGTGAGCAAACGGAGAAAGGCTGATATATATTACGATGGGTGTTGCGTTAAGTTTGTTGGTTGTAGTATGTCTTCAAAAACATATTTATTTTGACGCTTTTGAGAGTTTGAATAAGACTAATTGATCAAACATTTCGTCACGAAAGATGGTGTAATAATTTTACTCGGCTTCCCAGTACATAATTTATATCGGATCTTTTTTGATGACAATTTGCAAACTGACTTTTAAGTAATTTAAATCTAACGCTGCTCTCATCCTAATTCAATTAACGGAGTTAATGAATTTCTCGTCCAAAGCGTAAATATTCTTAATTATATCAGTTTTGATTAAATATTAAGAAAAACAATCTAAAGGTAATTTATTTTTATAACATAAGGTCCTTTTTGTGAATTATTAGTAGCAGCACATGGAAGTATCTACAACTAGAAGTTTATTTGTTCAATACTTTTAATAGGAATTTTCTGAAGTTAAAGATATAGAGATATAGAGATATAGAATTTTTCGCCTTATACTTCTGCAACAAGTTTTCGAGAACTGTCTCTCTTTGCGTTATTATTTTTATGATTAGAAAAGTGTAAAGTAAATGATTACACGTTACACGTAACGTAACGTGTAACAATGCATATTACGATACATAAATTAAATAGATTAAATCCATAAAATAAATAACTTGATCTGCTGCTGTAAGTTGATCGGACGCATTTTTCAATACCACTATTGATACTACATGCGAACGCATTATGCTGCGTATGTACGGTAGGTAGAGTAGGGGAAATAAATTGAACACCTATCTTATAGCAAGCAGTAGAGAGAGCTACTCTGTCGTTTGCTTTACTGTCGCCGTGTGTTGTGCTACACACACACATTACTTATAGTTAAACTATTACGTGTTTCGTATGTAATGTATATGACGATTTATGCACGCCAGCTGTGTATGTGTATAGAGAGTGGGATTATGTGGATATTCGAGAGGCATATGAACTGTTCGCTCACACCATTGCTACCTGTATAAGTTACCTGTGTACGAGATCGTAACGGAAACAAAATGACATGGCTAGCTCGTTGCTACTACTACGTCTGCTACTCCCTCTGTAGCGTGTGGGGTACTGCCGAGAAAGGAATTTGTTGTTGTGTTCCACATAGGGTGGAATTAATACCGATATTTGCATATGATTGTGCGGGGAGAGAGTATCGATTATTAAATACCTTGTGGTTGACTACACACTGACCCGTATAACGTAGCAAATGTTGAGTGACGGCTAAGGCCTTTACATAGTTATATTTTGAACAAAATTATTTATTTCCAATTTTGAGAACTCGAAGACAAATCGACCACGACTAGCAGCCAGCAGAGGACTTACCAAGGCCGCCAAGCTGAGACAATGAGCAGCGCGATAGTCGTCGACATAATAATACAGTTGTTGGCCGATTTTTAGAGTTGCTTTGTTTCTCATTCTAGCTTTCAGCAACCTCTTTTCTATTCACTGAGTACATAATACTAACTTCCGTACCCGGGGTTAGTTTTAGATGCTCAGCAGCAGTAACACTTGCGTTGGCAAGGTTTTATTGTAACTGATAGTGATCTCCTTACTAGTGTTCCATTCACTGATCTGAATACCTCTGGCTTGCGTTAACGGGATTAGTTTTAATTACTCAACATACAAAGCACTTGCGTTAAGCGGAGTGCTAGTGACCTATAGTGAACTCCTCAGATTACTACCGTGTACGTTATACATATCGTGCATTTAAATTTACTTCCGCCTTCCAAATTATATCATTGACTATTTGTTCATGTTTTCCGCATTACTACTGCTTTATTATTTTATCACCGCACATTAGATTTGCGGCACATCACCGCAATTAATTTACATGCCCGGTTTTTAAATTTTTATTACCATACATGTGTATTGTTTTGTTTGTACCGCTAAATATCGTTTTGATAGAATCGCTTTTATTTATTTGCAAACTGTCATAGTTTAATTTGACATTTATTCATCGATATTAATTATGCATATAAATACTTCTCTCTTTTTGTTTAAACTGTATACAATACCAATAGTAAAATTTTGTATATATATAATATCGGTTTATAACGTTCTCCGTCGTTTTCCGATTTCCAATCTCCACCTCTCTCGGTCGTTCCACA
>WYDF02070087.1:0-11476 GCA_009867245.2 Adranes taylori
TTTAATTCTCCTTGAATACATAATTTAGCTATATCACAATAGCCCCATATATGTTCGCACCGAATAAATCCCAAATCCCATATAATTTGTGTGAACGTAATTTTACTTGCAAAATTGAAAAATGTTACTATCATATGACAAGATCTTATTTCGCCGTTTCGTGGTCTCATCAGGCATGAGTGTGTAACCATTTCAATTCAGTTTGACTGCTGTGTCTTAGTCTTTTGAGTCTACTATAGTCGCTAAAAAGCGTGTATATGTGTCGGGATTTATTCTGTGCGAACATATATAAGCTATGGGATATAGCTAAATTATGCACTTAAGGAGATTTAAATTCTACTTTAATATTTCATACAAGTTCAAGAAGAACGGTGGCTTGTATACATTTTGTATACTTCACATTATTTAACTGGTACATCCGACCAACTTACTATCAATTGCAAATATTGGAATTTTTGCTATCATAACCGAACTGGTTTTCAACATCCTTTAATTTCGTGTCGCACTTAGAACATTTGCCACGTACATAACGTTCCCAGACTTTTTGGGGTTTGCTTCTTCTTGGAGGCGATTTACTTTCAGCCTTCTTTGCCAACGTTCTGACATTGTATACCTGTACGCCTTACAAATATGACATTACTCGTGAGTCTTTAGCTTGCTTAGGATTTGGTTCGATGAAATTTTTCTCCTCTATCCCCATTATAGTCATAAAAGATGGAACAACTCATAAAAGATGGTATTCCGGCTGTTTCTTTCTGCTCTGTCTATTCAATAAACTGAAAATGAAGTTATTCTATATTTCCTCAAGGTGTTTCCGGTTAAAATCGGCCACTCTCTTTTAGACTACATACACTTCCTCTAGGGTTCTATCGCCTTGTTTGTCTGCCAAGAAGTTCAGGTAGCCTTTATAGGCCGGTTTTCGAGGGACAAGCGTTTACTGGAGCCTTGTTTTATGTTTGCTGTGTAAGGTGTCATTTACTCCTTGCCACCATAATGCGGCATCTGCCTCCAGAAATAGAGCTAATCCTACAGGGCGTTCTCTTTGAATACCTCCTCTATATTTTTAAATCCTCCTATAGTGTTTATAAATCTTCTAGTATAACATATGCAGTTGTAACGCGTGGTGCAGTTTCTGAAACTGTTCTGGTAATTATCCTATTATTCAGCTTTTTCTCAAATGACAGCGCTACACTTGTCGCCATTTCTATATTTTCTTTTCGTACATTGTGTATGGACTCGCTCGTTCGGCCGCAGTGTCTTTTATGTAAGGGGGAAAACATTCTCAATAGGGTTATTTTCTAAGTTATGCGTGTGATTGTTTTATGAGTTATAATAAAGCAAATAATAAATTCAATTTAGATCAGTTTAATAATCTAATGAATAAAATAGTTGTGCTGTCAATAAACAAATTTAGTTAGAACTTGGTCTTTTAATTTCCTGTCTAACTTGAACAAATAACAAAAGGTTATGAGCTGCATCATGTTCTAATGCATTAATATAAAGAAAACATTTGTTGTTAAATACTGGACCGAGTCATAAAATTTGATATCCAGAAGAACCAGATTTATCTAGATATTTGTCATGTATTTCATTACAGATACACCATGTATACTTATCAAATATTTAGTTTCCAAAATCAAATGTCCACACCGTATATTTCGCAACAGTGGCACAAGAAACATTTTACGATCTTTTTATTGGCTATAAAAACCCGGAAAAGACGAAAATAATAAAAGAAGTAACTTATATATGTATATGTTTCTGTGCATTCGCGTTCCTGTGTTCTATTGTGCGCCTCGACTGTACACATTCCGCGTTCAACTAATAATCTTAGTGCCATATTTTTCCCCGAGATAGTTCGAGGAAAGTTTTCCGTAATTACTACAGGATTCAAATTAATGTAATTGGACTTTAAGTTACTGTTTTAGTTTTATGAATATAGGACTTAGTAAGATGCTATTCTACTTATAGGCACAGCAAGTTTCAGTAAGAAAGAAATAAAAAAACTTTATGGATGTTACAGAAAACTTATAGGAAAAATTTATAGATGGAGAATGTAATAATTATTAGGTATACACAAGTTTATCAGGTGTCAGAATCCCACGAGGACTAGGTGAGGAGGATTCTTTCTGATGCCACCAATAAATTTTTATATCTTTATCAAAATTATATTAGTAAATTTGTAATTTTTTAATTAAAGCTTTTAATCCAATAAAGTAAAAATTTTTCATTATTTTAATCACAACGTGGTTTTCTCGCTCTAATGACAACAAAGAATTTAATTAAAACACTATATTTATAGTTCAAGAGAGTTAGTTTTCATATTTCAATTAGCCTTGTTAAACCATAGTCGAAAACGAAGTGAGTTTTTAACGTGGGAATCGTCTTCAAAATATCTCGTGTTATAAATTTATTGACATTACTGTTATATTGCTCACAAAATACCTCGGCTTTAGTCTTATGTCTTCGGATGACAATTCGTAGTACTTCCACAAAGAGACTTTTTTTCAGATTAGCTACAAACAGTCCATGATGATGTAAAACAGATTTCGTTTGAATGCCAAACTTTACTTTCGCTAGACATTTTCTAATTTTCTCTCATAAAAAGGTGACGAAATATCGATATTTTCAATAACTATTTCACATTCTTGATGAATGAAGTTCCATTGATCCCACAATACTTTCAAGTTCTGACTTAGACTATTAATGTTTGCAATTCCAATAAGAATTGTTGCATCTCGCGCTTGCAGGATTTCATTCTTATAATTATTTCTAGTGTTGACTAGTGCTGACCATCTCATATGTGATGGATTGTATTGTTTAAGTTGTTCTTACAAAATTTCCTCCATTGTGGATTTGAGCTGAATATAGTAAAGAAGCTTTTTTTTCTGAATTTTTAGAACAATAGTTGAAATTAATCCCTTATATGTTCCACTCATATTACTGCCATAATCATGACCCTTGTAATCAGGTTTTACTACTACAATCCACAAATTGGAAAAATCATTGGAAAATTATGAGAGGAAATTGTTCTCTTCCTTGCAGAATGGAAATTCTAAGTCTACGGACGTCTCCAATTTGCTTTTCCCTGAAACCGTGTATCGTTTTGGTAACTTTCTTTCATTTAAATGATGTCTGATTTCACTTTTTGCTTTTCAGAATTCGTAGCTTGTAAGTCTTTATTTGAGTTTGTTTTTGTTGAAAAAGTAATTTGAGTTCTTCATTTTCTTTTATACATTCCTTAAACGGCGTCGCATTATTCTATAAATTCATTCTGCATTTCGCGAGGTAAATGGTGTACTTGAAAACGCTTCTATATTTTGTGGCGTTCTTTAACTTGCTTCAACTGCAGAGGATTATAAACATCAATTATTTCCAATAATCCCAAAAAGTTGCCATTTTCAGATCATCGATGCGATATTATTAGTTACCATTTTTAGAATTAAATGATTTCCTTCAAAATTAGATAAATATTCGGACTCCTTATCAGAACAAAGTTTTCAGATTGTGAGGAACTCGCAGTTTTATTTCTAACTTGAGTAACTTAATTTAACAGTTTTCCGCAAGTTTTGGCATATTAATTTTGTTGTCACCACAAGGTCGCCTACTGTGATTTACCAACGAAAATACTGTCTTCCTCAGTTCGTTAGCAGCTAGTTTTGATAGTAAGGACTGTCAAACATGATATTCCATTTTCCAGGAAAAGTTCCCTCCATTTTGTAGTTATTTAAAGTTGTGGTTTAGGTAAAACCTATACATGAGGGAACGACACTATCCTGTAATGGTCAAATAAAATATTTAGAGTTTTAAAAGTTTTATAAAGACATTATGGAAATTCATCAGAAGAAAAATCCATTAATAATTTTTTAAAAACATCACCAGTCATTAATTTGCGACAAAAGTAAGAACTGAAAAAAAAATGAATAAAAGAAGAAATCGTTTGCACATTGTTGATGTCGCTCGGGAAAATCAAGTTTTCTCTCTCGTTTCTTGCCTAACGACGATATTATTAAAAATGAACGGGAATTATGCGCTCCAGACACGCTGTTCTCTAGGATGTATATATTTTCTAGTATTATTGAAAGAACTCAAGGGCGTACTATAATTATTAATACTACTTACTTTCTTTAGATTTCTATCTTTTATGTATCGTATATGTATAGGGCGAAATGGTGTAAAATAAAACCTGAAAACTTTAAGTTAAAAATAAGACTAACATACTTTTTCACTAAAAATAATATTTTTTTGGAAGCCCTAGAGTAAAATTATGCAGTATCCATCAAGAACTTATTTTTATTTCGCCTAAGTAAGTGATCATGCCAAATTTGATTAATCTGCTTCATATCATAACATTTCTCTTACAGCATCAATGTTTTCTGCCGTTTTTGAGGTTGCTGGTCGACCTCCTCCGATCAAATTTAAATTTTGGATACCAACGAAACACAGTTGTTTTTGACGGACATATGAATGCGGACGGATGTTTAGTAAACGTACACTGTCGCAGATGGACGCATGCAGATGTTTTGGGCCAGGAACCTACCCTCCTCCACTGCTCGTCTTCAGTGTTATAATTAGTATCCAATAGGTCACATCTGATTAATAAAAAACGAAAACTTCATGGTGAATACCACCACCTTATGCAAGATTTGAGCGAGGACGAAAAAAGTTTATTTTAGACTCTGTAAAGAAGAATTCAACGAAGTGTTGGAGTTCGTTGAAGAAGAGGTAAGGAAAAAAACCACTAAGTGAAGGGAGACAATAACTCCCAAAGAACGGTTTGCTGTCTGCTTGAGGTAAATAAAGCATTATGTTACTTTGTACTCGTACCTTTCACTGAGATTACACAATGGGTTTTAAAATAAAGTGAGAATTTATTGGGTAATCCGTCTAATCAAAAATCAGAACACCAAATAAATCAAAACAAAATAATCAAATTGAAACAATAATATTAAAACTGAAAAGTTAGTTCATAATTCATAAGTTCATAAGACCGATAAAGTTGGTTTCAGAATCACCACCAGGATGATTAAATAAAGTGAGATAAAGTTGGTTTCAGAATCATCCTGGTGGTTGTCGTGCCATTGTTGAGGCTGAGAAGATAAATTACATAGATGAACTGTTCGCTGAAGAATTGCTGCCAGGTCTGTAATGGGTCGTAGGTGTGGGCTGTTGGTAACAACCGGTATGTCCTTCTGTGTGGTGACTAGCATTCATGTTGCTCTTCAGCTAGGGTGATACTGTTAAGAATTTCCCTTTTCAGACGAAGTTGAACATGGCGGGGCAACTTACGCACTGATTGTGTAATGCTTGCGAAAAACAAGTCCAACTCATCTGGTCTCTTTGACGCTTGTTTACGATCCTCTTTCTCTGATAAGAATTGTAACACTTTATCCGTTCCTCTCGGCTCACGACGTCTTTTTTCTAGGTACATAGCTGATGATTCAATTGAAGAACTCTGTTGTTCAGATGCAGAAGCGTTCACGTTGTCGGTAGCTGCCTCGTTGTCACCACCATCAGGTGTAGCAGAAGGTGTATCAGGTGTTCCTTCTTCATCATATTTATTAAAATCTATGGTGACTCTTTGTATTTTCTCCCATTAAGCAAAGATTAAGCTTTTTAATGTAACATTAGCTCAATTGAATTAAAATAGCAAATTAAATAATGATTGACGCAACATAATGCTCGGTTTGGTTTTGTCTGGAATATAAGAGCTAAAATAAAAAATACTCACTCTCTATGTTGATTTGTAGCAACCAAAAACTCCATTTGCTCCTATTACATCCATTTCTTGCGCTTTACAGCATCCTGGCCACTATTTGTGTGTCTTCTAGTTACTGCATTCTGGTGGCTCGCCCTCAATTTTCTCCTATCGTCATTAACAGTTATTTTCTGAACTAAGCTACAGTTTGGGCGAAAGAACAGTCTCGAGAATTGATAATGAAGCTTGTGACAGTATATGGAAATGTATGCAGCTAAAGTTCATGCCAACACCGGATGAAAACTTGTGGCGAAGAGTTGAAACAGGTTTTAGAAATAGGTGGAGCCCCTCTAAATTACAAGCCCCTCCAAACTCCGACTCTGTCTTTCTCAACTATAAAAAATATTATTCGACAGTGCTTTTGGGATTAGTTGATTGTAAATATATCATATGGAAAAGAATGTGATGGATTGCTTATTGAGTGAGAGCGACCTTGCCAAACGACTGAGTAACTACAGCTTAGTTATTCCTCCTGATGAGCCGCTTTATGAAGGAGGTTGTGATGTACCTTATGTAGTTTTAGGTGATGAACCATTTCCCATGAAACGATATTTAATGCGACCTTTTCCTCATGATGGACAATTTAGTTTATAAGAACGTATATATAACTACAGACACTGCCGTGTGAGAAGGTTTGTAGGATATGACTTTGGAATATTGGCCCAAAGATGGCGTATATATTTGAGACTGCTGGTAATTTTGACTCCATTGTTAAGATGATCAATGCCTCAACGATACTATAATACTCCATTTTAAAATATATATTTAAAAATATTAAAATATAAATTTAAAAAAAATGTTAATAATTAATATGAACATTTGAACATAAAAATTGGAAAATCCATGAGATAAACGAACGCTGGATTGTTTCCGGAATGTTATCGTATGTAGACAATATAGATGACACCAATGTCATATGAACTAAAACAGTACGTCATATACTGAATATGCATAATATGCTATTTTTAATAAATAAATTGAAATATTATTTCAGCACATTATTCCAAATCTCAAATTATTTGCATTGTAACGCAGATTGTTTTGGTATAAAGCATTTTAATAGAAAATTTATAGCTACCGACTACCTAAAGTGCACCGTCGCCTCGTTAATTATTTAATTTTGAAATATACTCGTATACCTATGTGAAATATATCCCATATATTTCACATATTCTGACACATACGAATGTTATTTCTAATATCTATTAACTAATCCAAAAGATAAATATTATGTTCAAAAAATCTTTCACTCACACATGGATCCATATTACACGTCCAATTTTTACATTTCTTGAACCCGACCAAAAAATTAAAATGTAGGAGACTAAATCAAGCGCACTTGATTATTACAGCAAAATAAAATAAACTAATTGATTTGCTAGTTTGACTTTTTTTGCTTCTCAAAATGAATATGAGATTTGCTTAATTTGTTTCCCAAATGAAGACCCTGTAATGGGTCGGCTACTTCTTCACAGGATAACCAGCCCTTAGGTGCTCTGAGATTGAATTGCTCTGACTAGTAACGAGGCCGATTGATATCAGCGTAAAACCCGGTGAGGTGTAATAGGTCCAGACAACAAGAGCTCAATAAAACTTACCCAATTGAGCGCCAGTACCTAAGTACAGATAAGCTTACAGGATGTGCATATAAATAAAAACCTCATATAACAAGCCAACCATAATTTATTTTAAAATAACTGTATCGAATTATTTTCCTGTACCACTATATATTACACATGTAGTTGCAAAATTATCAACAACATTCAAAATGATATTCGCAAAACTATTAAAAATACCTGTATCAGAAGTATATCACATGATCATAATTAATTAAATACTTCACTATTATTTTGAAAATTATAATTCGAACCTAGATACGAATAAAATTATATCTGTATTAGAATCTTATCAAAGTATTATAACAACAGGTTAATTAGCTCTTCTTTTTTTAATATTAAGCGAGCCAAAGTATTCCAAAGATAATGCTGCTAGTCTTATTTAAAATTAACTTAACCACTGCCACCCGTATAAGATAACAGATTAAAATTGGTTGCCGCAAAACACAAACTACACCAAAATAAGGAATTCCTGATGACACATAACAATTTGGATCATCGTTATTTATAAATTATAACAGCACTGAAATGTTCCTAATAAAGTCATCAATATCAAATCACAATACCTGAAGGGTAAATCTAGATATCAAATTGTAAAACTTATCGCAGAGTCAAGCTGAACCAGTCAACGGCATTTTACCAAAATATGTTTGTTATTTCTAAGAAGTCTTATAATCAATAGAAGAATTAGCTTCCTACGAATGCAAAATTCAAGAACAACATCGCAGTAATAATCAGTAATAATAATCAGTAATAATCAAATCTATTATCATAAGAACTGATATACAGTCTGCTACCAATTCAAGATTACTTCTTCCACTGAATTTTAATGCTGGCTTCCCCTCCTTTCCAGCATAAAACGGACTGTCAATTATTATATAAACAAAGCAAGGACCTAAAGTTAATTTAACGTTTTTTTTTGCGTGAAGCGCTGACTAATTAATGATAACAAAAAGAGTGTTACAGCGACAAGCTCTAAAGGATGCAACAGAGATACGTAAAAATACTTTAAATTTCCCCGATGTACTGCGTCACTAGCTAATTACTGCCTTCGAGACCTATCTTAACTCGTTCTAAACAAAAAATCAAGATAGCGTCATTGACAACCTATGACGTAATTGACAACTGTCATTTGTGGGGTCTAATATAAATAGTCATTTTAAGATATTAACATTATTACATGTTTCTTAATGAGTATAAGCTATCTTAAACTAAGGGGCCTTAGGCGGATTCAACAATGCAATTATTTTTGACATGACTTTTGGGCCTATTACAGCTTGTTGCGGCATAACTTTCCTTTCTTCTTAAAGAATTCTTCTTCTTAAAGTGAGCACTTTCAGTATGAACCGAAAGTGCTGATACCTTGAACTCTAGCAAGTGGGGCTCAAACAAGTTTCGCTAAAGTTTTCGTGGGAAGGCTAGGTTTTGTCCCACTAATATAATTATCCCATGGAATTTGGATTAGTATCCTTTATATATAGAGTATCACAGTATGCCAAATTAGGGTATTTTGAAATTTCCAGCTCTGGTATCATCCGTTCCAGCATGTATGAAAATAAGAAATCTGGTAGTGATTTTTCCTTATCCTCCCATTGAGTTATGAGATATTCTGATTCTTCTACTACGCTCTTTATTGCATGAGATTGAGTCTCGCAATCACATGCAAAGTCATACGATATTTGAGCAGTGGTCAAACCATGGTATTGAAGTACATGGTATTGAAGTACCATAGGCAGCTGCTGCTTTATGGAATTGCCAGATATTAATGGTACTGTCAGTAGTATCAGCTAGTACAGCTTCCATTAAGGCTTCCATTAAGGAAGAGATTCTAAGAAAGCTCCCACAATAGGTAAATCTGATGAAATTTTGAAGTGATCGTTTGGCGTCATCAGTTTTGCAGATGAGTGCAAAGCTGAAGTTCTCTTATCAATGCATGGGCCCATGTTTTGTCTAGATGTTTTTGAAACTGATGCTATGGGAAAGAAGCCCATGAAAAGCATTGATTCCTCGCGCATTGGCATGTACACGGCTGTAGTTCCAAGTGGCTGAAATGATGAATTCCCTTGCTGGGATAAGCCCATTAGTTTAAAACTCAGCTCCTTTAATGTTGGAGAATAATAATTACTATACTTCAAGTTCAGTCCTGTGGATATAATTTTCTCAAAGATCACTATTTTTAAGTTATTTTGCATGTACATATCTTATAATCCATGTGAAATATACTAGATATCACAAGACAGGAATACAATTACAATAAGTGAAACATATTTTACCTCTTGTATTTCGTTGATGAAAACTGACTTCAATTTATTGCACATAAAATAAATTTATCATATATTGTAGCGAAAAGATATTTAATTCCTCCTCCAGGATAATCATATTTTTCAAAATGCTTTACAATAAAAGAGTGAACTTCATCAATGTATTCCAATTACCTTAAATTGTTGTCATTATGTATGGAAACCTTGTTTTCATTATCGCTTTGAATGCTAACCTATGTCTTGATAGATATTTCTTTAATCATCGGATACGATGGGCTTTAATGTATCTGGCCTATATTGTTTCTATTTTCCATAAATAATTAAAATACTAGTGAAGATCAATTTTTTCTTCAATCCTAGACTAAATAATAAATGTGCCTGTCGAAGTCAGGTATTGTAATGTAAAAATCGTTTCAGAATTCTAATATACGAACATAAATATTTTTCAGATCATCAAATCAGCCTTTTAAATTGTTAGCCATTTTTCCACATTATATCGTTTAGATATGCAACAATATAATTTTTGAGATGTTGATGAATAAATCTACCAATCTTTATATATCGTTTTATAAACAGGTTCGTACTACTCTAAGTGGCCACCTTCAAGAATTCGGATATGTCTAGGATATTGAACAAAAGAAGTTATTACTAAATGAAATTATATTTCTAGTCTTTGCGAAATATAAATATAATTCTAATTTTCTGAAAGAACAAGGAACTAATTTCCTTAAAGCGTAGCATTTATGTGTCCTTTGGAATTAAGAAAATAAATGACCAAAGAACAAAACTAAACCAGTTACAACGACAAATTTAAACGACCGCTATTAGCGCTGCTTTTTATTTCTTTTCCTTCTTCATCGTTTCTTTTTATTTCTTTATATCTCTTTTTTTGTTTGCTTGTATTTTTTTCTTGCAAAATGAAAATTAAAGTCCTAATTATCTCCTTGGCAAAGCTTCGGCCGTATGTTCTCTGTTTTTAAGTTTATACCAAGTGCGCTTCGAGCACTGCTCACAATATTAACGTATTTATACTGATATAAATTTTCATAATTTTATTTGTGTCTTCTTTTGCTTATTTCAGCTTTGAACTAATTCATTTCCATGCATTCCTTTACTTACAGACACAAATAACTCGAGACCCAGAGATTCGTATAACATAAGATTTTTACTTAATTACATACTTTCTGATTTTCTAAAACTGTATATTGTTTTAGATAGACACATTACAATGAAAGAATAAATTTCAGTTTTCAAAAAATGCTTTGGTCGAATTAACTAGGACTTGCAAATCCCTAGTTTTGTCCGAACTAATCAGTGAGTTACAGTGACTAGTAAGTTTGCAATATATTTAACATTTGAATCATCTAAATATAAACCGCACATCAGTTTTATTACGTAAAGATGGAGTCGTACACTAAATGATTTATCGTCAATAAACTGGCTTCAAGCCTACGACTTTATTTACAAGTAAGGAAGCATTTTAGTAAGTACTCATAAAAATTCTGCTCATTTAAGTAAATTACTTTTTTGTGTTTTGCTTATTTATGTATATTTAACATCATTAATTTGTAGACAATTCACTACAAAGGAGGAGCTTTAACTAATTATCGGGCATTTATGGACGACACAGCTCATGCTACTTGCAGGCTCTCGATTAATCAAGAAGATTACAATTCTGGGCACGAAAGCTTCTGTAATAGCTTGAGCTAGAATAGCTAATGCTAATGCCATTGATCCTTAGCTAATGCTAAGGATCAATGGAACTATTGATCCATATTTATAATAATTCTTACATTAACAAAAATGAGACAACCAAATAAACAAAACAAAGCAGAAAACAA
>WYDF02070098.1:0-11475 GCA_009867245.2 Adranes taylori
CTACCTTTGTGGTCTCTCATATATGATTCGCAATTTTCGATGATTGCTTGCTTAATTAAGAACAACTATTATAATTTTATGTATAAACCTATATATTTATATAAGTCTTGCATACATCAGAGTAATGTGATTATGTCTGTAAATCATCAGAATATAATATAGTCATCAGAATATATCTGTAATATTTCTATATCATATGTTATAATATTTTAATAACGTTAATTCTGTAAAACGTATAAAATTATAATTAAGCCTTTGTACTGCTGGATTTACAATAAATAAATAAATTTAGGCTGAGAAATTTATCATAAATTGCGTTACTCTACTGGTAAATTTCCCTATAATAAATTAAATATTGTCTCTATGTCATAGGTTGGTTTGATGGTTATTGATGAAATCCATTTACTTGGTGAAGATAGAGGACCAGTTTTAGAAGTAATTGTGTCGAGAACTAATTTTATCTCTGATAGAACTGGTCGGAAATTACGCATTGTTGGCTTGTCAACAGCAATGGCTAATGCGAGAGATCTAGCTACATGGTTAGGAATTGGTGATGTAAGTGTTTTATATACGATATTTATATACTTCTACGAAATTTTGTCAATAATAAATAGTAAACAATATGTCAAGTACAATTTAGATTAAATTAATTGTTACTGTCAAATATCTATGCATAATTTCAATACTTTGTCGTTTGTCATTTTTAGATGGGTTTATATAATTTTCGTCCTTCGGTGCGTCCTGTTCCGTTGGAAGTGCATATTGCTGGCTTTCCCGGCAAACATTACTGCCCACGCATGATATCAATGAATCGACCAACTTATCAAGCTATAAGACAGTATGCTCCTACTTCACCTGCTCTTATATTTTGCTCATCAAGGAAACAGACGCGACTCACGGCATTCGATTTGATCACATATCTAGTAACTGATGCTGATTCGAAACAATGGTTACATTGCGAGGATGATGCAATGGAAATTATTTTGTCAAATATCATGGGTAAGTTATTTTGTGATTTTAGTAATAATTATCTTTATACATATCTTTATACATTATTTATATTTAAATATGATTGACCATACTGATTGACCATATTTGAGGTAATTCTCGTGATTTCAGTGATTTATTGCATTGGCTTATCGCATTACTGTAGTTACAAACAGGACTTGTTACCAAACATACGATGGATTGTTTGAAACTACTCTTGAAACTAAGGTTTAACCATTTTTGAAATGGTAAAAATCATAGTTCAATAATGCCTTTTACCAATTCCATTATTTCTTGGGGAAAGCATTACATATATTAGAATTACATATTTTAGTAATGTACATGTACATTGCATAACTGGCACTATATTTACAAGATTAAAGTGTCAAGTAAAATTTGGTTTCCTGTATAATCTGAGCTAGATAGCCTCAGTGAGAAGTGAACATCCCTTTATTTACTTAATTTTTTATTACGTTTCAGATGTTGATCTAAGACAATTTTTGTCATTTGGCATTGGAATACATCATGCAGGTTTACAAGAACAAGATCGAAAAACTGTTGAAGAATTGTTTGTTAATCAAAAGATTCAAGTACTTATAGCAACTGGTACTTTAGCTTGGGGTGTTAATTTTCCTGCGCATCTTGTTGTCATAAAAGGTATAGTATTTTTTATGAATTTTATCTTAATTTCATACATGATAGATAGTTTTATCAGATAAATTGTTTCCACCCATAGCATAATAGCTTTAAATGTTTATTTATACTTAAAATACATATTAGCATAATGTAGCTATTGTAAATTTCATTTAAATGTTAGGGTTGTTTCTTTAATTGTGCACATAGCTGTACAGAAGGTGCTACCAACAAAAATATTTTATTAAGTGTTCAGAACAGGGCGATTTGACGGTCGTGACTTTGAAAAAATTAATCATGTACAATTACCAATGCAAATGTTTTAAAATGTCTTGTAGCAACTAAATAACCTTTAATAATTTCATAAATATCTATTTTTCTGTTAATATTACAGTGAATAATTTTCGGTGAGAACTGATGCATTTGTTTTTTTTTTGTTTGTATATTAGTGTTTTTCACATTTTATATTTGAAGCAATGGCCGAATGTGTAGGCATTTATCTTTTAAATTCAATTACCTTTTTTTTAATTTTTTACATGTATATTCGTCGAAAATATGTGCAGTGTGTAAATAAGAAAAGATGTACAATGTGTTTTAGTCTCCAAATTTGAAGTAGATTGAAGTTGAAAGTAATAAAGTGTCTTTCTTGCTCAAACTACATACATAGGTAAATAGGTTATTAAATTGTTAATGTTTGGTACAGTCTGCATGCAATTATTGATATTACGAACCGAATACATTTTAGAAATTTTTAAGTAGGCAGTGTGTTTTCAAATATTACTTATTCACTTATAATTTTGATGTGTTTTGGATAGAAAAATATATCATTTTCTCCATTGATTTATTTAAGTTTTTTCCTTATAAAGTGCATTGCACTATAAGATCTATTACAGTTGACTTGTTTCGGAGAAACAATTACTATTGCACCAGGACTAAATATAGTAGTTATTAGATATAATTTAATTGAGAAAAAGCAGAAGTTAGATAACTCCACCACTTTGCTTTTCAGAAACTCTAAATTATGTTAGGGAAATTGAATATATTTGGAATATTTATTTAATTTATCTGATTAACTATTTAACTCCAGCCCGAATTAATGTTTTTCTTCGAACTTTTTCTCCTGCGAATTCCTTTTGAAACGAATTTCTTATTACTAAATATGTCGGAAAAATATTTCCTTTTTTTCCTGAAATTAAAGAAAAAATCCTAAGACGTCATATGAAATCAGTGGTAATAAAACACAAACAAAATATTTTATACAAAAGTTTAATTAACACAAAAAGACAAGTTAGATATTCACACAAGATATAACTATTTGGTATTAAATTGAAAAAACAATTTTTATCTTTGTCAGGCACAACGCGATACCACAGTTCTTAGTTATACATGCTACCCTTGAATAAGCTTTGACACAGTTCTTAGATCTTCGTTTAGGCTCGATGTAAACTGACCAATGAGCAATACTATCATACCTAACATCTTCAATAGGATTAATTCTAACTTTTCTTTTACGCGGTCCCTCTGGACTTAAGCAAGGAGAGACTTGCTTGGAATAGGGTCTTCCTCTTTTTTTCGAAAATGTGTTATTTTGTCTAATTAGACCATGAGCAATTTCAGAACGGAATGTTATCAATCGTTTAAATTTTATTCCGTTATTGTCACAATAACGTCTGTATAATAGCCAGGCAATGAAAGGATAAAAAATGAGCAGGTAATATCGTTATACTTCAAGCTTTATTAGTGTGACAAGCATGTCATTAAAATTCTCTCCACCCGTATACAGATTATACTCCTTGAAAATTCCAGGACGAGGAAATATATATATATATATATATATATATGTTTCTTTTCTGTGCCAGACCATCTTTTTATTGATTGAACTGATATATTGCTTATTGCTTCAGTTGCAAAATCAAAGGATCCACAACCAGATGTTTTTAAATTTTGATATCTCCAATTTACAACTTGGCATTCGAACAATTCTGACTGTACCATTAGCCAGCATGGCAACTTCTTTTAGATGGCACGAATTATTGTAAGATTTGAACCAGTTGTTCATAAATATTTGAAAGTTTTTATTCTTTGGAAGATTTTCGACCAAACGTATCTTTGAAAGGTATCATTATCTCGTCTATCGAGTTATGCTTTCAGGGCCTATTTTTACACCATTTTTTCTTATTGCGGCAATGAAAGGCTTGTAATAATTATTATAATCTCGTTGTTTCATTTCGGCATAATTATTTAGAAGTATATAATTTTGCAGTTGGTCAAATCTATTACGTTAGCAATAGGCGAAAATCTGGTTTCTTCAGCCCAATACAACCGATAGCGACAACCGACAACCTATAGGACATTCTTATTATACCAGTTAGTATGTTAATTTCAAGAAACTGACATATTTTTAGAATAGTTGTATTTAAGTTGTATTTATAGTGTCCTTTCTTTTGACAACTGTACATATTTGATGAACTATGTTGTTGATTATATTGTCATCAAAAAAACAAAAAAAAACTAAGAGGTGTTAAAATCTCCAATATGTAACTTATATTACAGCTTCTTTGTACTTCATCTAAATCCATCTTTTTCCATAAAGGTCGAGGACTTTTCTTAGTTGTACATAAACGATTTAATAGTATATCATCTAGAATATCTTTTATCATTTTTAGTATTTTCTTCTGGCCTTTTAACTATTTCTTCTTCAATGTGTACATTTGTGATATTCATTTTGTTCTTCTCTGAATCTGGATAAAAAAATATTCCAAAATCTTAGTAACTGCTCTTCTTCCTCATTACCGTGTTCTTTATCAATTTCCATATGTGCATCTGACACATCACCTTCTAATAGGCCCAATAGGTGCATTTCCGCTTTTTCGGTCAAACCAACTGCAGTCATCTAGAATAAAAATACACTCTTGTAGAAAAAATAGGTATGCTAATTTATTCAAATTCTATATGTTGTTCTAAATACCATGTCAAAAACATATATATTTACCTAATGCCAGAAAACATTCCATTTGGCTAGTGACGCCAAATGGAGTCTAATGTTTGAATGTTTATTTTAACAAAAAAAAATTTTTGTATTATTGCAAAGATAACAATCCCACAGACGAAATAATTACCCTTGTAATTATTTTAAATAAAATACTGCTACTTAGCTTATCAAATAATACCAAAGATAACAATTCCACAGTATTATTTTAAGTAATTCGCAATGATCGTCTTCTGCAGTGGCGTCCCTTAATTATTATCTAATTAAAGCAATACAATGCTCGTGTCTAAGATTCAATTTCTTAGACCCGAATCTTTCAAATACGGATTTCTAATATGAGCCAATTTTTTTGTGTAAGTTGATGAGGTGAAACAACGCAATAAAACAATTATTTTATATAATCGAAGAATTGATGAGTCTCGTTCTTTTCCTACCATATTGCAAATAAAATGTTTATTGGATAATAATATACAAATATATAATAAATAATTTATTGTACATGCGATGTTTAACTTTTTTGAATTGAATATTTTAATAGGCATTACATTTTAATTGAATATGAGTTATCCCTTATTTATCACGCCCTCGAATTGTTATTTATTTTATTTAGTACTTCATATGTGTTAACATTCATTTAATATAGGAACGGAATACTTTGATGGTCATATGAAACGTTACGTAGATATGCCAATAACTGATGTATTGCAAATGATGGGACGTGCCGGTCGACCACAATACGATACAAGCGGTGTTGCGTGTGTGTTTGTTCATGACATAAAAAAGAACTTCTATAAAAAGTTTCTTTACGAACCATTTCCAGTCGAATCAAATTTATTGCAGGTAATTTTGATCATTAATATCGTATTAAATTTATTATTTATATACGTTGCCATGTTGATAAAACGATTGCCTGAAATATTTGTGTTTACAGAATGAGTACATCAACTCCAATAAGTACAAATTTATTTATATAAAGAATAACAGAGTAAATGTCAATTAGAATAAGGCACAGAGATACAAAGTTAGAGATTTTTTAAATGAACTGTTCGTACTAAATGATTTTCCATTGCTATGGAACAATATCTGTGGTAACAAATGATTTTGCTTCATTTTCACGTACAGTGCTGAGTAATCTCGTATAATTGTTTGATGATATTATGTTAGCACTTGTAAGTTAACTTTTCGTCAAAATTCAGGGATAACTGTGTCTTCCGTACTCAACGTCAGTCAATTCCTATGTTATATATGGTTCTTATATTAGATTATATTAGAATATTAGATTATATCATATGTAATATTTTTACTTATATACATCAATGTACTGTATTCTTTACATCTTGTAAAGCTTGGGGTGAGCGATGACCTTGAATGGCTTGACCATTTTGTTTCCTGGTTGTATTTACCAAAATACCCTGTTTTATAGGCGGTCCAAAATGAATTCGCACAGAATTCGATATGTTTACACATTAAAAAAAAATAAAAAAATTCATACTTTATTTACATCACTAGTCCCAACTAAGTTCTTAGGTTTGAAGACTGAATAATTCTGTTTATTAATTTGATTGAATGGTACTTATCACCTATTATTGCAGTGCATAATGATTTTCGATGCGAATGTTCTACACCTTTTCGAAAAATAATATAAATCAAATTTAAACTCTTACTAAATAAATTTAATGAGCAAAGACATTGTTCATTGTGATTATATATAATGAAATTAAAAAATATGTAAAAAATGAAATATAATATGTTACAAATTCATATTTGAATTATGGTGTTAGTAGCTTTCTTTCATTATTGAGATTTATTGTTTTAAATTGATAGGTTTTATCAGATCATGTTAATGCCGAAATTGCAGCTGAAACCGTACCGACGAAAAGCAATTTAATGGAGTATCTTACGTGGACTTATTTTTTCCGACGGTAAGTTTTTAGTTTCATTTATGCAGCGTGAAGATTTTTTTTTTGTGTTTCACGGGAACTACAAACATAAGAAGTTAATTAAACAATATTTTGAGAAATTTTTATAAATACCGGCGGTTTTTGAACCGCTATTTTGTAACATAAAAAAATTGCATTTATAATTCGTGTTTTAATTTTATAATATTGAATGAACGATTTCTGATATAAAATTGGACCAAAAACGAAAAGCTGTGCCGGTGATAAAATAATTGATGCTTGTTTTGTTTGGAGTATATAGTGGGTTAAAGCTGATAAGGATTCTCTATAGAATTGACCATTTTGATCAACTAATAGAACGTTAGAGTAAGAATCAGAGAAGTAAATTTAATGAAAATTAGAAAAAATATACAGTCCTAGTTAGAAGCAACATATTTGTAATAGTTGGAATATGGTACAATGTTTTGCTATAACTATCTTAGTTTTCTGTATTAGGGATAAACAAGTTATCCTATTGTGAATTTAAATTAATTGCAAAGTTGAAAAATATTACTAATAATTGATTAACTTGTTACGCCGTTTCGCGGACTCATCAGATTTTGTGTGTATAATTTTCAACTTAATGGTACATTGTTATAAACTGGCAATGAACACCAATATACCGTTAAGAACCGGTTTGATCTGGTGTTAATTTGTCTAACGTATTCTAACAAATTAATACTAGAATAAACCGTTTCTTAGCGGTACGTTGGTGAAAAAGACGCTTTTAGCGATAGTACGACTGGACATGACAGTGAAAAAGTTAATAAGAAACGGTTTGATCTGGTGTTAATTTGCTAGAATTTATTAGACAAATTAACACCAGATCTAACCGTTTCTTAACGGTACGTTGGTGAAAATACATCAAAAAATTTTATAAGTTTATAGCAATGTACCATTAAAGTGAAAATTTTACACACACAAACCTAATGAGTCCGCGAAACGGCGAAACTAGTATCTACTTGTCGTGTGTTAGTAATATTTTTTAACTTTGAAATTATTTTAAGTTCACATTAGGATTAATTGTTTATCCGTAGTGGACAAAGCTATGATAGTTCTGGCAAAACATTGAACTATAAGAATACTATATTACAATTATTATATCAATGCGAGTAGAATGCTGATGGTTTTTAAACTTTTACACAATTGGTATAATCAGACCAATATGTGCCATCAACTGTAAAAGTTAGAATTTTGTCTAATAAATGAACACCAGAGCAAACCGTTTCTTAACGGTACATTGGTGAAAATACACACTTTTAGCGATAGTACGACTAGACACTGCAGCCAAAAAATGTATTAAATTCATTGATAGTTTATAGCAATATACCATTAAGTTGAAAATTTTACACACAAATCTAATGAAAAGGCGAAACAAATACATGTCATTTGTTAGTAATATTTTTCAACTTTGCAATTAATTTAAGTTCTCATTAGGATTAATTGTTTATCCATAGTGGACAAAGCTGTGATCGTTATAGCAAAACATTGTACTATAGGAATACTATATACCAACTGATGGTATTTAAACTTTTACGCAACATGTTTGGTTCATTTTGATAACATGAAGCACACTGTATATTTCAAAATAATTTTATAATGTGCTAGCATTTTTATAAATATTTTTTTTATATGATCTATAATAACGATTATGATTACATTTGACTCACTGTATTTTGGAACTGATTTTAACTCTTTTATTTGCAGATTATTAGAAAACCCTTCATATTACGATCTTCCTGATGTGGAAGCTATGACTGTGAATTGTTATTTAAGCGATCTAGTAAATTCCGTGATTGCCGTACTGCAGGAAAGTAATTGTGTTCTTGTGAAAGAAAATCAGGCAGATGGTACAAGTATTGTTAGCAGCAGTAATATTAACTATGAGGCTACATTCTTTGGGCAAATTGCTTCGTATTATTATTTGTCACACATCACAATGTTACATTTTCAGACTAATTTACGCCCAGATAGCAGTATTCTCGATTTATTGTCTATTATGTGTCATTCTAATGAATATGCCGTATTTCCCGTTAGACACAATGAAGATAAAATTAATATGTAAGTATTTTATTTAAAAAAATCATGTGTAGGTTTTAAACAGATTATTTACAATACTCCATCAGTTCCAAAATAAGTTCCTATTTTAGTTTTTTAATGGATTATTGAAATAATGAAATTAAATGTATCTGTAGTTATTTATTCAAATTAAGCATGGAGAAGGTGAGTCTTGTAGCCGCTGATAGTTAAAAATGACATCTGTCAAAATAGACTGTTGACATTTGGCAAAAGAGTTTTTGAAGTGCACAGATAAAATTTGGTAGCAATTATGGGTTGGTTTTTATCCGCTGACAATTTGCTTAAGGTTAATTATTACAATCATTATAGAAAAACTACCCAAAAGTCAAAAAAAGGAAATTCAGGAAGAAAACGTAAAAGTCGGAGATTAATCCTTAATAAAGTGCAGGAATATTCACATTTCAATATTTCGTCATCTGTGTACCACAGTTGGCGAGTCGCAAGGTACTACTATGCATCGCGTCTTAAAAGAAGGTGTTGTAAAAAAAGGTTCCAGCACTTTAAAACCTTTCTTGCAAGATGAGAACAAGAAGTGCAGGTTAAACTATGCTTTTAGTATATTATCCGACTCATCAATTAATTTAAAGAAATGTTGGAGTCCATTCATGTGAACGAAAAATGATTTTACTTAACGAAAATGAAAACTAACTTTTATGTTGCTTCTGACGAGGAAATACCAATTCGATCTTGCAAAAGTAAAATTTTTTGATCAAAGTTATGTTCCTTACCGCTGTTGCACGACCGCGGTACAACATAAGTATTATTTGTAAACCACGAAACAGCCCCGATTTCGGTTTCTTAACGCTATTCAGTTATTATAATAGAAAGAGTCCACATCTGGTAGTGATGAAGTCATTGCGGCCGTGTATAAAGCATGCGATGAAATATCCGCGGAAATGCTAGAAAATGTTTTCATTATATTGCAGAAGTGTACGAAATTGACAATGCTCCATAAAGGAGGCAACGATTACAAGCTGCCTCATATGAATAAGGACAAACTGCATTTCCAGGAAACATTGTTACGTAATGTACTTTGTTCCAAACCCCCAATTCTAGTAGCACGTCAGGAGATTGACCGTTTGTAGTTACTAATTTGTTCATTGTAACTCATAAGTTGATTTTCAAATGTTTTCCATTTTATGTTAGTTGCGAAAATACATGTTATATATCCATTTGAAGGATATACATTGAATGTATATTGAAGGACGACACAGAAAAATTGTAAAATATTTTATTGTGCATATTTTATGTACTGAGGAGAAGAGAATTATCTTGTGGCACTAAAACGTTTAATTTCTTTGGCAGTGTCACTCGATTTTACATTTATTCAGTGTATGTCCCAATAGGCGGAAGTCTGCCTGTCCTTTACACAGGGAACAGAAATAAATTTGTTTTGCTATAAAAATAGTTTTGTCTCTTCCAATAACAGTTACAGAAAGAGTTTAATTTAATAAGCCCAATCTTCTGAAACGTTTCATAAAATCTGTTATATTCGAAGAAAAGAACTCGTACAACGGAAACGAGATTTACAGCTCATGTTGGCTTTAAGGGAGTACTACGGAAATACAGGATCTTAGGAAATATACTTGAAAGCACACTACGCAAATAAACACAAGAAGAGGATAAGTGAAGCAGATAGCAAGTCAAAAACAATTTTGGATATTATTAATAGAGGAGGTAGACGAATCCAAAGAGTTCCACAAATAAACATACCGTCGTGTGAGTACTTCAATACTTTGTTGAAGAAGCTGAAATATTAACAGCTCCACTTAACATTACCACTAATAAACATCACACGGCAGTAATAATACAAACAACAGGAAAATCTATATTTTTGTATCCAACTACAGAGGACGAAGTTGAAACCATACTAACATCTATGAAAAACAAGGCTTCAAGATATTGTAACATAGCAAGTTACTTAAAATAAATTAAATAAATAAATTGCGTAAACACGGCACAGGAAAACCAGTTGATAAAATAAAATAAATACAGTTGTGATGTATGAACGCGCTTAGGTTGCGCGCATTGAGTGTTGGCGCTGGCCGGTTTAGTTGTTATTTGCTGTAGTATGGTAACACACATTAGTCGTAATGTGTGCTGATATGAACTCTTTTAAGCGTCGTATGCAAATAAGAGTAGGGATTTCGTTTATGATGTGTTTAAGAGCACCCGTTAATGACTGATATATTGTTGGCTTGTCGTCGGTTGTATTGCTGTTGCTACACTGTGATGTGTGGAGACCGTATCAGGAAGTAAATGATGTGAGGTTGCCTAAGCCCTGACTCGTACTATGATGTCTTTCCTAAAGTTTGTACACAAAGCACCGGAAAGTTACGAGAAATGCAGCTGAATCATGTGCGTCCTATCAAAAGTATTCGACTGGGTGTCAGATGAAATTCTTCTCCATAAGCTGACACCCTATGTGTTTCAGGGAATTGCATTAAAATGATTGAGTCATATTTTCAATATAGAGAACAAGCAAGACAATTAATTCAAGAATTTAGCTTACCCAGAAGAATAAAGCATGGAGCACCACAAGCCCCCACATTCGGACCACTTTTTCCTTATTAATAAATAAATGACATGCCTTTACATGCAAAGCCCATTTAGTTTTATATGGAGACAACACTACAGTAACAGTATCGAATATTTCTAAATATGAATTGCAGGATCATCGTGACACGTCTACAGTTCACTAAGCCTTTAGCAAAATGAACTTTTAAACGAGGATGAAGTACAAATCTAAACTATGAGGTGGACAAATGGAAGAACTAAGTCGTGGTTTACACAGCCAAATGCTTTACTCATATCAAATAGAATTGCTAGGGTTTTATGTTTTTCGTTTAG
>WYDF02070109.1:0-11475 GCA_009867245.2 Adranes taylori
AAATATACTGATACATATATTTTGTAAAATTTTCGGATTTTTATGTGAAAAATAATATTTTTTTAATTTTACTTTGGCCAAAGAGGAAAGTATTTTGGGCCGCATGCGGCCCGCGGGCCACGAGATGGACCCCTGTTCTACACCATGCAGCCACCGCGACTTATTTAAACAATCTGAAATTCGTTTGTTTGAATTTAACATTGTTTAGTGATTAGGTTAGCTTTAATTGTCTACGCCCCTAATTACTAATTCTTTATTCTTTGGATGAGTAGCCACCTAATTGAATTATCTCGCCGTTGATTGTTAGAAACTGCATTTATAATATAAATAAGATACAAAAAAGTACTATAGGCATAAAGCGATACAATGTTAGATTCAAACAAACGGATTTCAGATTGTTTAAACAAGTTGCGGTGGCTGCATGGTGTAGAACTTTGGTTTAGCAGAACAATGTAGTGATACAGTATGCTTGCAGGGGGTATTGAAAACGGCTCCACCAATGCCAAAAATGCATTTACCCTGAGCCCCACTTTTTTAAGCAATTTTAAAATCCCTAAACATAGAATGCAGTTTTATAATAATTAACACACTTAATTTGATCTTAAAAAATTAATTCAACATCAATTTATTTCCATAATTATGATTTACAAACCTCATAAACTAAACAACCCTAACAGCCAAATCGTTTCCAACCCTACGTAATTTCACAAGAATATAAAATGTATGTAAGAAGATATATAATTAACAAATGTTGATTAAGTTAATGTGTATATAATTCTAAATCTAGAGAAAGTCATAACCTTTTAGTGATACATTTGTAGTATGAATCTAAAGTAAATATATAAATTGAAGTAAAACAGTTGTTAAAATCGACAATTAAGACAATTATTATCTTGCTAAGTTCGACGAGATTTAATTCTCTTCGACACGATTTTCTAAATGCAATTTGTTATGCCCTTAACGACATCTTCGAGCGAAACGTCGAACTGTAGCGTAAAGAGGAATTCTCCATAAAAATATTCCGCTTACAGTTCATCTGAATTCGGCGAGTTGAGTGATAAATTATCCAGCTCATTCAAGCAATCGAACTAATGTATTACTTAATATATAGTTTCAAAGCGTTCAGTTTCACGTTCAATCACTAATCTTAATTACTTGAAATTTATTTTATAATTAGGTGAAATCTATTTGAGTAGAAAACACGGTAATCATGCAAATGACGCATGGAAATAAAAGCATAAAAATTATTTTTAGGAATTATCAGTTGAGCGTTGGAAGAGCAGTTTCAGCTATCATTAGAATATATAAATAATTTATAGACGCATAAGATCGCATTCCGTCCAGGAAACGACAAATGGAGGTAACATCTATTCCATCAATATCTGTTGCTGCTAGGCGCGTTACTGGTGCACTGTATGATGCAAGTAATGTTGGCATAATACGAAATAGATGTAATCGATTGGAAATTACTTGTTCTCGGTTAGGTCTAGTTATAATGATTTTTCAAGTTTTATAGCATCTATAAAGAATGTGATGCTTAGGCTTTAGAAAAACGATTTGGAAGATGGAGGGCTTAAGGTTAATCTCGAGCTCAATGAAATATATCAGAAAGCAGATCTAACCGAGAAAGTAGAATCGGCGCTAGAACTAAGGAATCTGGTCATCACCCAAGCCAGTGACCTGGAAGAGATCAATAACAAATTTTGTTCAAGAATGCTGAGGACAGCTGACAAGATCCAAGAGCGGGATAGCGGCTGGAGCTTAATTAGTGTTAAGTTTCTTGCCGTTAGCATCAGCAAGTTTCAGCCACTCGGTAAATCGTCATATATATAGCTGCCAGAGGAAATGTAAAATAAATATGCCACCATCAACATCAGAAATGAGATGAGGAAGTGTGCTTTGCGTGGTCGGTCGTAGCAGCTCTATATTTTACAAGAAACCATCTAGCATTCGAGAATTGATACCCACTCTACTCGAGCGTGATTAAATTGGACAATATTACTTTTCCGATAAAATTAACCGATATTAAAAAGTTTGAAGAAATGAACGATATTACCGTGAATGCATATGGTTTGGAGACGAGTCTTCAGAGCAACACAAGAAGAGGAGAAGGTATCAGATATATCCGAAGTACCAGATGAAGCAGATTTTAAAGCAATATCGAATTTAATGTCTTATTACCCGTTTCCTTCGGATATCACCTCAAGAAACTATTGAAGCCTTCGAAACGCATGTTCCTGAGATACCACTTTCAACTTTTTCGAGACAGATTTCAAGATCTAATTATTTTATAAATAGGTCAACTCTAATTTGGAAGTAAAAAACATCAAAGCATGAAAATGAAGTATGGAAGTGGCAGCATGAAAATTATTTTTACGGTTTTGCAGTTGAGCGTTGGAAGAGCAGTTTCGGCTATCATTAGAATATATGAATCATTTACAGACGCATAAGATTGCAGTTATGTGTAGGAAACGATAAATGGAGGTAACATCTATTCCATCAATATCTGTTGCTGCTAGGCGCGTTACTGGTGCACCGTATGACGCATGTAATGTTGACATAATACGAAATAGATGTAATCGATTGGAAATTGCTTGTTCTCGGTTAGGTTTAGTTATAATGATTTTTCAAGTTTTATAACATCTGTAAAGAATGTGATGCTTAGGCTGTTGAAAAACGATTTGGAAGATGGAGGACTTAAGGTTAATTTTGAGCTCAATGAAATACGTCAGAAAGCAGATCTTACTGAGAAAGTCGAATCGGCGCTAGAACTAAAGTCGTTTAACATCAGGAATGTGGTCATCACCCAAGCCAGTGACCTGGAAGAGATCAATAACAAATGTTGTTCAAGAATGCTGAGGAAAGCGGACGAGATCCAAGAGCGGCATAGCGGCTGGAGCTTAATTAGTGTTAAGTTTCTTGCCGTTAGCATCAGCGAGTTTCAGCCGCTCGGTAAATCGTCGTATATATAGCTGCCAGAGAAAATGCAAAATAAATGTGCCACCATCAACATCAGAAATGAGATGAGGAAGTGTGCTTTGCGTGGTCTGTCGTAGCAGCTCTATATTTTGCAAGAAACCATCTAGCATTCGAGAATAGGCGCGCACTTTATTCGAGCGTGATTAAATTGGATAATATTACTTTTCCGATAAAATGTACCGATATTAAAAACATATATCCGAGATACCAGATGAAGCAGATTTGAAACAATATCGAATTTAATTTCTTATTACGTTTCCTTCTGATATCACATCAAGAAACTATTGAAGCCTTCCAAACCTATGTCCCTGAGATACCACTTTCAACTTTTTTGGGACAGATTTCAAGAATTAGCACAGGATTTAAACCATAACCTTTGGTTGACTAGTTCAACCCTGTTTACTTTAAGCTATTTAATGCATTGATGGAAGTGCGAATTATGACGTATAGTGATACCGGGAATAGCATCGCCATGAATGTAAATAAACATTTTTTTATTATTTTTATCGGTATTTTTTTTTGTTTTGTCATTCGATTTAAAACTAAAGTTGAGTAATCACTAATCTATATATTAATACGTGAAGAGCAAACCTTGTATCCCTTTTTAAGCATATTGCGCGCACGGAGGAGTGTGAGATTTGGCATAGTTAAAGTTTATATGGAGAAGGAGTGCAAAAAGCTAAAATCTATATATAATGTGTGTTACAAATACATTAAATTAATAAAATAAAACAATCATGGTTTACGTTCATACTGCCATTGTCAAACACATAATAGTCTGTCATTTGTTTACGTTCATACAATGCCGCTCGATATTCGTGTAGTAAGTCAGCAGTCAGTATCAATTAACGCGTGCAGCAATAACAAGAGTCCGCGCATGGGGGAGAGTGAGATTTAATAGCGTTTTTAGAATGCCTCGACATAGAATATTGACGGGTCGAAATGAGAGACAAAGAAAAAGGAATATATATTCGCGTGATATTCCTTAAAAACATAAAAAAATTACAACTGACAATGAATTGTATCAAAAAATAACTACGAATACAAGCTGTAATTGTGTTTTTTTTTTCAACTGTTACTAACCTTAAATTTTAAGCTTCATAGGTATTACAAGTAATTAAGGCAAATAACACAAGCTAATGACGGATTTGTACACGCTCGTAGCTGACGTAATAGAACAAAATTTAAAAAAAATTATATGCAATGATTATAGAGGTATACTCTTTGACAAAAGAATATTAATAACCTTCAAACCTAAATATTTAATGAATTACCGTCAAATTTGAATTACCACTGAGCACTAGTAGTATATATAAATAAATCTCAATTTACAATTTCCATGAAAATGGGGTATTTTTTCCGATTCTATTTTTTCCATTTTCCAATATTAACAAGTATGAAACTTTTCGCAAAATAAATTAATATAAATTATAAATAGAAATATACAATTAATTAAAGTCTATCTTGTTTATACATAACTATGCCCGATACCAAACCATTCATTCATCCTCGGGCAATAAAGAAGAGGGCATATTATAATGGCCCCAAGCTAATGTGGAGATACAGTCATAAAAAATGTATCTCTTGTTATCGTAAGGGAATAGGGCTAATTATTCTGGACCTGAGTGAATATGTCGTGCCCTATAGATCGAAAATTTAACTGTGTTCTGCGTACCATTATTTTTTGAAATAAATAAATCCTGAAATCTTCGGCTGAAATATGATTTTTAACTACAATCTTTTTAATGCCTTTAACTTTTTTTGTTATTGATGTTTCGGCTATTTGATAATACATTTTCAACTTCAAACCCAGAAATTAATTCATTAATGAACCAGCGTATTCATCTTTCATAACTTCTGGAATTACATTATTAAGAAGTCTAACTTTAGTTTCATGTCATTATATAAATTATCGGTCCGAATATACAAAGTGAATGAATCTGTGTCCATATAATACAGTTTTACATTAGAGCCATACATATTTCTCTTTATTTTGCAAATTTGGAAAAGTTTCGGTTGATTAAATTTTGAATTTGGCGCCACCATCGTCTCAACTAAAAAAGGCAAGTCATTATGTATGTCTTGTATCTCCTGCGGATCTTCAATATCAATTTCTAAGATGTAAGCAATTGGGAAATGAGCTGACACATTCATTATATCCACATTATCTATTTCGATTTCATCTTGCGTTAAAAATTCTAACTCTCCATAACGTAGAGGTTCGATTCAATTCATAGTACATTCTCAGTTCAAATTTCAATATCAACAACTTTTCGGATGAAGTGTTACATCATCGTCAATCCAATTTCTGTAATCTTAACATTTCGTTTCAATTCAATTTTAATGTTAGGAACTGAGTATTATAATGGGAAATACAGTAACGCAGTGAGAGAAATAGATTCCCGCACCACACGCACGTACAAAACACAACCATTCACAAACACAGCACACCACGCATCACACACACATACCACACACCCATACATACCACACACACTCATACACAACACACAGCCCACACACACACCACTGTTACCTGATTTCATTTCAACCATATAGTTAGATACAGCAGATAGAGCATACAGATAGAGCTCAACCATACAAGTTATTAGCGCCCCAATATGCAAGATAAGATGTATGTTCAGATGGATTGTAGGGATAGTCGGGGTGAATAATGAGCGGATTATTAGCCCTGGCATATCTATGCATGCAACGTGGGATTTCACCTCGAATAGATTCTTTAATAAAATGCAATTTATTGATGTCCAAAATAGTTGAATTTTAATATTTCTTATTTTCAAACCGCCAGAAAAAGATAATCCTAGAGCAGTATAGTATTGTACAGCGTCCAAACCATATGCATTATAGCACATTGTTCTAGGGTCTTCAAATATATAACTCAAGAGAAGTACATAAGTTTTTAACTATAAGCGCATCTAGTCTTCAAGTGTTTTACACCCAAATGTCGTCCAAACCAACTGATCATGTGTAAAATCTTCTGCTAAAATATGCGTTTGATTTAATTTATTATAACATAAACTTTTCTCTGCTAAATTGACATCATTAAGTTTCTCAATGGAATCAAGATATTCATACGGAGATATGCCTTATCGTGTTATTAATTTAAATTGTTTTGGTTTCAGATTGGATGCCAGTTTTTCTAATGAACTACTCATTAGAGTGGAATCTAGAAATTGAATAAATGCGCTCTCTTTCTCTTGATTGTTTTTATCAGTACAGGTTCCAATATCTAATTTTTTCGAAAATGCAATGTATCGTTCTTTCGTTTGAGCTAATACTTCAATTTCTTCACCAACCTCGGCCAAGTCTTTTATAAATAAATGAGTCTCATAACCACGCAGATTATGGAGAAAAATAGGAAGGAATTTAAGAATTTTATAATTAAGATTGCATTTTGAACATGCCGCACCAACGAATTCACCAGTTAAATGATTGTGATCGCGAACTTTATCGCCAGCTTCTATTTCTTTCTCACAGATATGACAAGCATCTGTTGTATAAAAATCAAGTTGTGCGGAATTTAGAGGTTTCATAGGAGTAAGTGGTGTTTGAATAATCGATTTGCATCGTTAGTCAAGTACTGTATGAAAACACGAGGTGCATCTAAGCCCGTATATATTTTAATGCCAGCGTACTGCGCTCCTTTTTCGTAAAGCGTTGACGAGTGAATTGGTAGAGCTAGGTCGTTTATACTATGCATATTGGAAGATTTATTATTTACTTGTCATTTTATAATATTTGTTTTTATACATCCATATTATAAATATATAGCGCGTAAATTGTTAATATCTCATGTTTAATAAATAGCGGCTTTTTTTTTCTTCAGGTAACTAGACTTGACTCGACAACGTTGTCTGCCAATTTTGTATAATGCCAATTTTTTATGTGCCCATTTTATATGCAGATATTATATTTCCTGAACTTCATCTAGTTTTGTAAAACTAGGATTGAAAAATCTGTTGTCATATAATCTATATGGTTCAATTTGTGCCAGATATGATTCGTTTTCAATTTTCCTATTTTATACATACTTTTTACTACCCAAGGATTAAAATGTGCCGAATAGATAAATCGTGCTTAATCAGATACATTCTCAAGTGTTTCAAAATGGCATCAATAGATTCGGATCGCATTTCCACTATATTTCATGCAATTTAGAAATCCATTATAAATATTATTTACCTCCTTCCATTATTGGCATGAGATTAATGTATAGATAGATCGTGATTCGGCGTAAAAGAGATATTATAAGTACAATATGATTTAGATTACGTGGAACGTGAAATAACAATTATGATTTATAGTAGAATATACCTATTTGAAGTTCCTTTATAGCATTTCAGATACCTGTATTATAGGAATTAACGAACTGAAAATGAAACGTTATAAATTCCTGTCTTTTATTTAAGGAAGTCCAGCCTTTTAAACTGTTTCTTATTGTCATGCGATTAATGTACCTCCTTCGGAAAAGATTTTAATGCACAAAATCACTGTTTGTAACTTATAACCTGCCTTTTTGGAAGGCAACAGTTACCCTAGCTGAAGAGGAGGGTATGCCGCGGCCAGGTGGGAATTCCAGGCGACGTCCAGTCAATCAGCTTCTGATCTTAAGTGGAATAAGGCGTCCTTTCTTGCTTTCAGTGGGCGCCAGAGATCGTACCTAATCTCGGATAAAATACTAGGGTGGGAGAGCACACAAATAATTTACTACAATTAACAATTTATAACCCACCACTTTATTTCAAATATTTACCAATAAAAATTTCCCTTAACTACAGAGGCAATATAATTAATATCTGATGAAAAAAATGATTACTTTTTTTTTAAATACGACAAATGCCTTATACGATAGACACTAAGTCTTCAAGCTATTTTACGAAAATGAACGTATAAATTTGATATGATATTAAATTGTCCTGAATATAGCTATGTAATGTTTATTTTAATGTTTACTATACTCCGCTAAATATAAAATCACTCCCACTTACATCCTACATATTTTAAGTAGAGGAGGGTTAGGGAGTATATACAATCGGAATATATACAACTTGAGACCCTAGGATATTTACAATCACAACACCTTAAAATCTCTAGTTCCTGACCCCCTATATGGTCTACGACCTGATCTTCTACAATTTAATACAGTTTATTCAGAACACACAACATGTTAAAATTGTGATGGCAAGACATAACAAATAACCCTTGGAAGCTTGCAGTGGCTTTACAATAACACAATTTGACTCTCACTCCTACTCCATAACACTTCGTTTAGAATATCATATCTTTTGAAACGTACAATGACACCCAAACCCATAATAACCAAACCCCCCTGTTCAACCTGTTATAACCATACCAAAATTACCATTAATAACCATACCAAAATTTTAACCCCCCCCACCTTATAATAAACCCCTAAATTAAATCACCAAAAACCCCCTTTGATTTTAGCCCATGGGAGAGGGCTAAAATCAAACGCTTACGAGCGTGGGAGGAAATATAAGTAATATAATAAAAAATAAATTATACGTTTTGAACTAAGATGTGTTCCACTCAGTTCCAACGTGATCCAGACTACTGGCTGCAGAAGCGTTCCACTGATGTCACAATCTCAAAATTGGGGAACCTCATACAGCTGCCTACGCCTTCGCCGACGCTGACCTCCGACCATCAGAGGCCCTTGAGGGATTAATGCCCCCAAGATGGCTACGCACCCGTGGACCGCTCGTGGACAGCTTCCCTGAACAACTCCAAGTGGACCGCTTCTTCAAAAAATTGGTTGAAATGCTCAACACAGCATCCTAGGACGAGGCTCCAGAACATTTTACTGCTACCGGAAATCCCCTCAGATCAGTGGCGTAGCGAGCTTAACTCGCGCCCGGGGCACAATACCTTTTAAGCGACCCCCCCCCCCTCCAGCCAATTCGAAAACCATATAAAATTATATGTAAAATATACTCGCAAATTAATAAATAAAGTAAAATAAATGAAGTCATAGGCTCAAGCTAGGCTTTAAATTTGAGACAAAAAATGTAGTTGAGAAAACAACACTAGATTTTGAAATGTATATGATCATCTAGAAATACATATTTATAAAGAAATATTTTAAAAACCCGCTGTTTTAAAACAATAAAAAAGTAAATATTTATTATCTCTAAGGAGATACATATATTTAAAAATAATATGATTATAATACATTAATAAAACTAATTACTATGTATAAATTTTCCTTGCTTTTGATGAAGCAAATTTATCAATAATATCATCAAAGTTGATCATTTCAAATTTTTCTCTTTTCACACTTAAGATTGCTAGGTTACTTAGGCGATCTTGTCCCATCGTTGATCGTAGATATGTCAAAATTAATTTTAATTTGCAGAATGAACGTTCGCAGCTAGCAATTGATACTGAGATAGTCAGGAGTATTTGAAGTGTCACCCTCAGGTTTGGAAAAACATCTTCTCCATACGAGATTATAAAAGTAAGAAATTCTAATGGAGTTTTCAATTTCTTTTCTACTGTGGAGTAACATTTTGCAGTCACATATTTCCCACTATGCCCATCGTCATCTGAGGCTCAGATGACGGTGGGCTACGCTCTAGGGTGTTTGCCTATAAGATTCAAACCAAATTCTAGCCGCCATTTTTAAAACAAAAAAACTCAATTTCTTAGCCAATCGGGCCTTCTACATCCACTAAGCCTCAAAATTGGTGTGCTCTTAACACGAGTTTTTGGAGGAGAGTGGGTTCACATCCGACCTCTCCAACTTGGCTTAGCAAGACGAATCCCCACTCTTACCTCCCCTACCGCGCTCTTGACACTTACGTCAACTAACGGCCAACCATAGAACCTGATTCTCCAGCAGCATCAAATTTGACAGGCGGATGACAAATGGTCGCGTACCGACTGTCTCCGACGTTCCACTTGGGCGACATCTACCCGAACCAATTCCTATTCGTTACACCCTTCCTGACTTTGTGGAGAAGATTACACGGAAATATACCCGCCCGGGCCACTTCAGCGTACCTCGCGGCTCTGAATTTATTTCTGAATTTATTTCTAACTCATTACAACTAAAATATTTAAATGTTTTTCGTACTCTGTATCCTCATGCTTCATATTGTTCAATGTCATATTATGCTGACATCATAAATAAAGCTGATAGAGATACTTGTCTGCTGATCATGCAACGAGAAGAATACCGCACCAAAGTTGTCGATTTCATTCCGTACAATGGATTTCTTGAGTGTTCACCTAGTAACGTCAATAAATTTAGCCGTTTAGCCGTCAATAAATTTAGCCGTTCGAATTTATACATTAATATATTTAGAATTTAAAATATCCGTGCTTCTATAGATTACGTAAAATTCATAAAGGTCATAATTTTCCTATTCATCGTTTAGTTTCTCGTTGTAACTCATTTTTTGACAAGTCAACAAAATTCCTTGACCAGACCGTAAAGAGAGAGATTCTGAGTAATGACTTCGTTTATTCTATTAAAAACTCCTCACCAACTTGTTAAAAAAGTCATTTTTAATTTTAAACGAATTTATAACGTGCTCTCTCGATTTAAGAATTTTTCACTAATGTTCCGGTTGATGCATTTATCGAAAATCGAAATTATTGATCAATTTCTCTCCCAAATGGAATTCAATATTACTGAATGTCTAATTGATCTATTTCTCTCTATCCCAAACAAAATATCTTTAAATTTCATAATACTCTTCTGTTGATAGTATTCCGTTGATGATATAGTTGAACAAAATTGTAACATCAATTTTCTTCATTTTAACTAAAAGTACACCAAAGTAGTTATTTAAACTTTAAATTCTATAGACCGCCCATACTAATCACTGCATCGATTATCTTTCTAACCATGCAACGGCTCATAACATGGCTTTCTTTAACAGCTCTTATAGAATATTGACAATTCCACTTTGTTATGACAATTTTGAAGTTGAGATCAAAAAGATCCTTTGTATAATAGCTAACAACAAAAATTATCAAGAGACAATATCACCATATTAGAAATTACATCCAATCTAAGTTATGAACTTCACACCAGCAGATTTCTATTGATACTGATAAAAGATATTTTTCTATTCCATTTCATTGTCTGATTTTCTATAAACTTAAACTATAAACTTTTTTTTCTAATTCCACTAACCTCAGCACTTATTTTGTTTGGAACAAGGATCAAGTTGATTCCTTACTAAGATCCGATGTCTATGCCAGTTCCTGCAAATCCGGCTCGATCTATGTAGGACAAACTGGGAGATATTTTACCTCTAGACCAGGGGTGTGCAACCCGTTTAACCCTTTGGGCCATATAAAATTTTGCCAAAAAAAAATTGGGCCACATAAACAAGTATATCTTTTGGCAATCTTTATTACCATTATATTGTAACTGTTATTACAACCGATAAAATCTGGATAATAAAAAAACACCATAATAATTAATAATTGCAATATTTATTG
>WYDF02070120.1:0-24813 GCA_009867245.2 Adranes taylori
AGAACAACTATTATAATTAATTTCTTAATGAAGGTTGTGACATTGCAACGATATCTATTCTCCCAATATGTTTAAAGTTAAAAGAGTACAACTGAGAATAATATATAATTTAATGTAATGGAAATAATAATTGTATATTAATTTCGAAATCATTATGTAACATTTTAAACTTAATTTACATATTTTTACTTTGTTTATGTTGTTACATCAACATAAACAAAGTTATGTAGTTAATAACATCAACAAAGTAATAATATGTAAATTCAGTTAAACTGAAATTTTAAACTTAATTTACAAACTACTACTTTAATTATATTGTTATTAACAACACAACTTTGCTTACGCTGTTGTTACTAACAATATAACTTTGTATATGTTTGTATAAACTGTTTATAAACAAAGAAATGCGCAGTTGAATAGTATTTGTACATCTCTGTTCATATTATTGATTTATGTTGTTATTAACAACAAAAACAAAATAATAAGTAAGTTAAGTTTAAAATTTTATATTAACAACTTAACTTTTTTATGTTGTTATTAACAACATAAACAAAGTACCTTGTCAAAGTGATATGTTCAATTGTCGTGAGCGTGCATTTGCTATTTAATTATCGATTCATGTTATTAATTGAGAAGATAACTATGACATGTGATATATCATTTAAAAGGGATTTTTTACAGGTATTGAATACGCAATGAAATTGCGTACTTCCCATTTAAAATTCATTTCATGCTCCATTATTTTTGTTGTTCTAGCAGATAATTGAAAAATAAATGTAGGACAACTTTTCTTCTACAACATTTTGTTATATCTTTAATAACAGCCGAAATATCTGCTGTCACAGCTAAAATAAAACAGACTATATATAGTTTTCAAATAAAATGTTTAAATCACGTTTATAGCTAGTATTTTCCCCATGCATTCGCAAAATATTGATGTCAGACTATTTGGCCTATAGGTTTTACTTTTAATTCTATGTATGTAGGGATTCTTGTATGTAGGGATATTTTCGGTCCTTCATCTCTAGTCAGTGAATTAATCTAACTGGTATGTTCTTTAGTCCCGAACTGAAATTTATTTTAGGTTGTTTATGATATTATGTATCCTTTCGTATTCTATATAAATTGAATCTATATAATCTATCGTTCGTGGTAAATATGGTAAAGGACTATATATTTCCTGTGTCTAGATGCTAAAAAACTGCTTGGCGAAGTTTTCCTAATGTGCTATCTATGGTTGGTTTGGATTGGTTATCATACACAAATATTGATCTCAGTTTAGAACTTAAGGCGCTTGAAACGTAATTGAAAAATTTCTTTCTGCCTTCCAGAATTGCTTTCTTGTACTTTCATTTTTCTAGCCTAATTATACATATCACCTCATTACACAAGTTTCTATATGCCGCATACGCTTCACCAGTCCTTACTGCTTTTATCGACCACATATGTGTCTTTTCTTCTATTTAACTTTTATTATAGTTGACCAAGGTTTTGATACTTTTTTGATTACAGATTTCTCTGAAATAAAAAAATCTTTTGTACCTATCAAGTTTTTAAAAATATTTATAAATAGTAGATACATGCGGTTAATAGATATTTATCGATAAATAACAAAAGTTGTGCCAACTTTTATTATTTGAGTTAGGCCAACATTTATTATTTATGTATACTAGAAGCGCAATTTTAATATTCGCTTTCATGTCTCAGAAAATTGTTATCAAACATTACGTAGAAACCACAAACTTTAAAAATTAATTACAAAATTATTAATGAAATCAAAAGTGTTTCTAGCTGGCACTAGATTTAACTTTCTAGATTTAACTTTCTATGCGTCTTCAAACCAATTGTGCGAAACACCTCAAATTGTTTCAGTTTTGATCGTTACGTTGTCCCTTAATTATAAGTAACTCTATTTAGAAACTTAATAAACCTGTTTGAAGCAGTTTTTTGGTTATTATTTCAAGTAATTAATGAAACTGGTGACATCTGCATTCTATTGTATATACATCATTAAACAAATAGGTTCATATCAAATGCTTGTTGCATGATTTACGAAAATATTGCGTAAAATATTGCGAAAATAACAGAATTTTTGATATTTTATAATAAATTACAATCATATCATATCAAATACTCGTAAAAGTTAAATAAAGACATATGTTTACATCTGATATCAACTCTGAGATTCCCTCCCCATTTCTTATACTGGTATATTTTCTATTATACCTCCCATTTGTTAATTTTTTCCATCTTTCTTGCACCTCAATATCATTCATCCTTATCTCAACTTCATGTACAGCTTCGTCTATGTCACCCATTTTCTCTAGACCATCCTATTCTTTCATATACTTTCTTCTTCTCTTTTGTACATTCATTCAAACATCTACCCCTTTTCATCCTCCAGAGTATTCAAATAAAACAATTTCACCTAACTTCTTTAGCCCAATATTTATATTTCCCACATTCTTGCAAAACTATCACACTCGGTGTGATAGTTTACACTCCAATAATTCTTCTCAATACTCCACACATCACCCTTTTTATCTTTGTTCTTTCTTTTACACCCCATACTGCCGCTCCATATAATATAATACTTTGCACACAAGCGTCCATCATTGTGATTCTCATTTTAACCGAATACCCGAATTGCTTTTTCCACACAGATCTTAATCGTTCCATTGCTACTTCTGCTTTTTTCACTGGCAACCTTACATGTCCGTTGCAACTCCCATTATAATTTAACGTAAAACGTAAATACTTATAAATTTTTAGTTTCAATGACATTTCCTCCTAGCTCAAACTTGTCTTTTTACTGCCCCCCCCCCCCCTCTTACACATTATCGCTTTCATTTTTCCACCTTGACTTTCCCCATATACTTATTCGCCCTTTCAATAATTTCTTCTCTCGTTTTCGCCATAAATACAAAATCATCCGCATGTCTCAATGACCACACTTGTCATTTCCCAAGCATCACCCCTCCACATTGTTCATTTCTCAACACATTTTCGGCTTAAGTTAATGTTAGAGGACCCGAAAGAAATAGTATACCTGCTTCGATTTTAATCCGATTATAAGGGTCGAACAAGCGCTGAACGTGCAGTTAAGAATCAATTAAAAATCATGTAGATAATTGAGTCCTCTGACATTAACTTAAGCCACATTTTCCAAATTTGTCATGTCAACACATTTCAACAAACTCCCACTCATTGGACATCCCTGTATTACTCCCTTTCTTATTTCAAACCATTCAGACACGCAATTTCCCACTCTTGCTCTTACATTTGTTCCTTCATAAATTGCTCTTATAATTCCAAATATTCTTTGACATTCCGATTTCTTTCATCCTTATCCATAGTCTCTCTCACTTGTCAATTGCCGCTTGCAAATCCGAAAACATCGTATATAACTTCCCTCCCGCACACAATTCTTGATTTATCAAATAATTTATGATTACCAAATTATCAATAGTCCCTCGTCTCTTTTTAACTTCATTTTGCATTTTTGACAACTCAAATATCTCACAATCCTCTTATTCATTATTCTTCCAAATAACTTATTCTCCACTTACGTCCTATTTTCTCTTGTATATTGGCATTATTTCATCTTCCTTCCATTTTTGGCTCACTCTGTCTCCCATTCCAAATCTCATTAAATCCTCTTATTAATGCTTCAGTTCCTTCTTATTCAGGCATCCCCATACTTCAGTTGGAACACCATCAGGTCCTGCTGCACTTCCTTTGCCAATGCTCATGTCCTCTAATACTCTCTCTTGCTTTATGCCCTTATTGTGATCCTTACCATTTCTATTCATCCTGCACCCCTCCTCTGCCCTATCTGCTCTGTATTTGCACACCCACTCGTTTTTGGTGTTTACTATTTATTCGCAGATTTTCTTCCGAAGTTTCTCATGTTGATATCATTTTAAAGAAAATTACCAAAATACGCGCTTTTAAAAAATCCATGAATTGTGGTGTAAAATCCATGAATTGTTCTACAGTTTTTGTCTTTTGTGACAAGATATTTTCACATAAATGTTTCATGACGCTCTACTACTAAACTTTGTGGTCTTTCTGGACGCTATTTTGAGTGCACAATTTTCTTTTCTCCATTCACCAGCCATATAATTTTCTTCCTGAACACTATTTGACCATATAATATAACTTTCGAAATGACTCCGAACTGAAACATATTTAACTATTTTTCAGATTCATAATATTACTAAAAATCATGCAACAAGCGTAATTAATTTAATAATTTAAAAATTAAATACATAAAAGAACACTTTCACTTTTAGAGTTTAGTATTTTGCACCAACATAATCTATGTTATTCCCAATATTGATAAGAGGATAATGTTTTGATCGGCTTTTTTAGATCATTAGAAATATTCCATTTTTTATTTATAATAATTTTCTTTTAAAGTTGAATAAGTTAGTTTTAACATGTTAAATAGGAATATTCAAATATAAAAGGGTACTAAAATAAAGTACAAGTACCCTTGTTTAAAGCAAATTCTTAGCGATTGAAATGTTTTAAAGAAATCTTCCCTTTTTAAAATTTCACAAAGTGACTTATAAAAATGAAAGCTGTTAACAATACTAGATTAATGTAATTTTAATTATTGTAACGTTCATAGTGTTAAGAAAGAATTAAGTAGTACTTTTTTGTCTATTATCGAATTAATGATGTAAGAGTAATTATGTTTTCAGTTGTGCTCCTTTAGGGTTTTAACAAAACAGATGTTAAGAAACACCAGAAAGAGATTTAGAGTGATTGTTTTATCAACCAATTATACTTGTAATTGTATTAAAAGTCCATTCACTGTAACTTTAGAAGTTTGCAGTATGATTAAAATTTTGGTATCTTAATTCAATTGGTAACAACTATAATCCTATACATTCGAAAATTTTTTAGAATTTTGTTTTAACAAAACTTAAGGAATCAAACTATGATAATAATTTATAATTTAAATTTACAACTAACTACATTACATACTTGACGAAAGTATTTTAAATGTTCTAGATAATTAATATAAAATGTAATTCGAATATTTTAATAGCAATTACTTATTAATGTAATAATAAAATCCCGAATTCTCAGGTTTTTGTAGTTAAAATGGTAATTATAGATTATTAGTTTTTTTTGGATATAATGTATTTGAATTCATTGTTCTTTTGTTCCGTATTAAAGTTTTTACTTTATTATAGAACAATTTGACAATCAGCTTCTTTATCTGTAGTATTTATAGAAAATGAATTATTTAATAAGAAAAATCTTATAAATCAGTCTTGAAAATTATATTTTTAGATTTCTAACACTAGAGAATGTTATAGTTACGAACTAAATATCTTCAAACTTATATTTAGAATTTATTTTAGATTGTTTTTAATTTTCTTATTATTTATGTTAAGGGTCTGTCGCGGAAAGTATGGAAGTGACTTGTTAAATTGACGCTTGAATTGATGTGACACTTGGAAATCCACTGAAATTTTAATAAGGAAAAAAAATAAAGAAATAAGTATAAAAATCTTGTTCGAGAGATACGCTTTATTTCATGATAGTTAAATTGTGCAAAACAGGCAAATCGAATGTTTTTAAGACACTACAACACTACCATTAGAGTAGAGAAAATTGGAGAAAATATTGGTGAACTGAAGTGTGGCTTAATATGTTTGGAATTTTTCACTAACTTCCACACTAAACCGAGAAACTTATATTAAAGAATATTTGAAAAAAAAAACGTGTAATTCCTTTTATAGAAATGCACGATGGAGATACTTTGCTTTAGCTTTTTTTAGTTAGCTACTACGCACAATGCCACAAAAACGATCAATTTCAATGAATGTCCGGAAATTGTTTTCTTGATCAGGAATATCAATCCGCCAAATACTCTTGAACTTCGGCCAATCGAGAGATCTTCTTCTTAAAGTACCCTCTCCATTCAATAAAGATTGATTACAATCTCAGCAAATCTCATTCGATAACTAGCAACTTGAAACAGGTTGTGTGCGTCTAGGCCAGTCGAATCGCGGATGTTCTTGAGCCAGGAATATTTTCTTCTCCCTATACCACGTCTGCCTTCGATTTAACCATGCATTATCAGGTTAAGAAGGTTGCATTTTTTACAGTTGCGCATTATATGACCCAGATATGCGGTCTTTCTGTTTTTGATATTTACAAGTAATTCTCTTTCCCGTTGCGTCCTTCTCAATATTTCATAATTGGTAACATGTGATGTCCGTGGGACTTTGAGGAGTCTGCGTAAAGTCTACATTTCGAACGTTTCTAATCACAAAAACGATCAACGTTTCGAACATTTCTATTTTGTTCATTGTTTTTACTTTCAACGTCCACACCTCACACCCGTACAACAACACAGAGTATATGTAGCCTTTCACGAATCGATATCTTAAATCAAAACTAAGCGTGGCTTCATATAGGAATTGCTCCATGCTATTTAATGTACCTCTAGTTTGCTCTATTTTGGATCATATTTCAAGGTCAGGTCCATGTTGCAATTTATCCAAGTTCCCAGGTATTTAAAATTTTCAACCACTTCAATTCTTTTACCATTTACTGTGATGTTGCTTACAATCATTACTTTAATCTTACTGACATTTATTTTGAGGCCTAGTTTATCACCTACTATGGATAGTTTTTAGCAATCCTCGAAGTGCTCCTGGGGTGTCTGTAATGTTGACGTTATCATCTGCATAGCAAAGATTGTTGATAATCTGTCCGTTAACTTTCATACCATCTGTTTCCTCTTGCAAGGCTTGTGAGATGTTTTCCGTGTTTCAGGTTTGTCGGTAGTGGGTGCATAGCATTGTATCACTATGACTTTTATAGGGTGGGCTTGCATTTTTATCAATATTGATCGATCTGAAAGTGAAATTGACTACATTGACTACTGCTTTTTCTATTTCCTGTGACATTATTATATCAACACCATTCGAATGGGATACAACTTCAGTTTCAGAAAAGTAAATTACTGATATATCACATCTAATTATTCCACTCTTTGGCCATCTCATCTCACTAATGCCGAGAATGTCTATGCCAGTTCTTTTTATCCCTTTAACGGTATTATTCAGCTTCGTCTGAAATGATTATTTATGTCGTATGATTATAATTTAGTGTTCTTTTAAGATTATTAAAAATATATATATAGAATTAAAACCTTACGGTTTTTGATAGAATTATGAAATAGTTTCCATAATTTCAGCAACAGTTGTTATAATGTTAAATATTAAATACATTTTTTAATCTCTTGTAGATAGAGACCAAATTGATGTTTCATATATCTAGTGAAAATATACTTTAAAAATGAAAAATTATCAACATAAATTGTTTAATATTGTGTAGAAGGCTATGTTTAATAGCACAAAGAAAATGCTATTTTTTAATGAAAATGCACATGATATATAGAATATTCTGTTCTACTTGTAATCTTAAAGAAGTCAGTCAATTGTAAATGCCAACTTGTTATAAGTGACAAACTCGTATTCCCTTATTCAATAAAATAATGGACAAATTCTAAAACGATATAAACTTTTTTTACAGTACTAGAGTTAAAGTTAGATGCTCTGAAAGTTAGTTACACATATGCTATGTTGAGTTATCTTACTTTCCTCAAGATACAGTCTACACTGAATAGTCGGCTGTATGTAGTCTTAGTGTCATTATATGTGTCCTCATAGGTACAACTGGTAATCGTTTTGATATTCTTCTTGCCAAGTTTCAACAAAACTAAAGTTTTCATCCCACCGGAGTTTCCTTCAAAGCGCTTGCTATGTTGTTTGTCTGCCGACTTTGTCCAGCATTCTGTGTTTTTGAAGTTTACACTTCTTTGATGAAACTAATTGGATGTTCCCAAACCCGGCTTCGGACCACTTAAGATTGTGCTAACTGATGCTCTTTGCTATTTCGTTGCAATGCGCCTGAAACAAGTGACTGAATTGGTCACGAGTTGGTCTTGGCCAGTATGCACAGTGTAATTTTTCATTCTTCCGTGAGTCCGGACCCATTAGGAACCTGTATTGCCGCATGACTCATTTACTAAAAATATCCATTGTTTGTTATATTTCACTATACTTTCTTGGACGCAAGGCATAATTGCATACGTTTCAGCCTGACAGCTTGTAACAAATCTGTTTAGAGAAGAGAACATTCTTCATTTTGGTGTTTCTCCATATATTCCTGCTTCAGCATTTCCAGATGCTCTAGATCCGTTCGTAAATCAGACCAGAGCACACATTGGAAAGTTAGGAGGACGTTTCTTCCAAAAACCCGAGTCAATGATATCCTCAAAATTGCTGTATGTTTTGTGCGTAATTATCTGTATAATTATACTAGAGATATATACTGCCATCCAAAGATAAAGTAACAATGTGTACAAAATTGCAAATAATAAATTGTCAAGGCAAAAACAATTTGTAAATAGTAAAACATTTTATAAATAGTAAAACATCACTATTTATAAAATAATAATTTTATAGTTGTTTGTAAAACAAAAACGGTATGACGTTCATAAATTTTGACATGTGAGATATTGTACAAATGGTACTTTATCATTCAATGCCTGTAACGGTCCGATTTCATGTCCAATATTTGATCTGTTATTTTTGTGCTAAGTTTCTTTGTTGTACTAGGTCTATGGACGTTTAACCGATGTGGTGCAGCTTCCGTCTCTGCGTGTATCACCAATTCTAGTGGCGGAAGATCTAGCTGCAAATCACGTTTTTATAGCCCCCGTTATGCTAAGGCGCACAATTCTCTGTTTGGAGGTGGAATCATCTTTTGGTTTTGAAGTAGAGTTTCAAAAGAAGTAACTGACCACATCTATCTCTAAATATAGTAATTTCTTCATTTCCTGACGACTAGACAAGTACATGTGATATTCCGACTTTCCGTACATGTGATATCTTTGTTTTTTTAATAGCTGTTTTTCCAGTATTGTCAAACGCTGATTGATAGATAGGGCAATCCATATCCTAAGACTTTATGAAAATAATTTGAAAACACGATAAATTTCTGCGGTGGTGCGCACTATTTATTATATTTGAGCTAGGTCAATATAAGAATTCAGAATAAGAAGCATAATGCAACATGTAAAAGTTCTATATAAGTTTTATATATGTAGTTCTATATAAGGTCTATATATGTAAAAGTTCTAGATAACATGTAAAAGTTCTATACATATTTATATGGTTTACATGCCCTTACCAACCTGAATAAATATACTGTCACATAACAATTATTTTAATGATGTCAATTTATTATCGCCGCACTTTTGTCACACTATTTCGAAACGTAAAATGAGGGTGCGGCTTAAATATTGCCATTACAGTAGCTAGAACACCTATGATTGCTTACTTTTAATACGTACTTCTAAAACAGATTCTGAATAAACTAAATTTTTATAACTATTTGTATTCTTAAATAGACATGAGAGAACAAATATTAAACATCTAGAAAGTCGAGAAGGCGAGGGAATTCAATGTGTTCACTTACTTGTGCTTTCTTGACTATGGTCACTTGGCAAAATGAGTACTAGAGCATCTAATTTACATGATCCCATCGCTGTATTAGAATAAGAAATGTGCAGTAGTTAGGTGAAAAAATGTCTGGCGCTTGAATGTGAGACTAGAATGTATCCTTTCCCCACTCCTGTTTAACATATACGCGAAGTATGCAACGAGAGAAGCAATGAAGGACTGGGATGGTGATTTCCCTGTTGTACGTCGTATAATTAGCAATATCAGTTCTGCCGACAACACCACGCTAATATTGCAATCGTGCAAAATTTTACATACCCCCATTCAACAGATCTTCGTTTTGAGGTCCCCTGAAGCCAATTTGACAATATTTTTAATTATGCCTGTGTGTGTTTTTGTGAACATGATAGCGTCTACTTCTAAACGGTTCGACCGATTGCAATCAAATTTGGCATACGTATTGAGGGCTAAACGTACTTGCAAAATGTCAGCCACTTCCGGTGAGACGTTTGAAAAAAAGAGGAACTCCTTTTTTGAAAAAAGAGGAGGAACTCCTCATAAATTATTATTCGCTGCGTATTTGAAAGAGTTACTCCTTCATTTCATGATAATGAGGCCTCAAATGAAATACCTCATAAATGAGGAACCCATCACCACTCTTAATGTAATAAATCGGTTCAAGGGTTACTCTATTAAAAAAACGAGGAACTACTAGCCTCAAAAAAATTAAGAGGGCTCTTCTTTTGAAAAATAGAGGAAGTCCTTTTTCGAAAAAAGAGGAACTATTCTTTTGAAAAAAAGAGGAACTTATCTTTTGAGAAAAATGAGAAATTCCTCTTTTAAAAACAAAGAGGAACTCCTCATAAATAATGAAGTATTTAAGGACAACTCTTTCATTTTATGATAATGAGGCCTCAAATGAGGGGCTCATAACTATTCTCCCACCTCATATGAGTTACCTCTTTTGCTGCCTCATAAATAAAAGAGTTACTCCCTCATTTTTTATTAAAATACGAGGTCTTACCCATCACTATTGAGATACTGGCCTCTGTTGCCACCAGATTAGGTTGATTATGTGTTCCAACTAAGTATCAGAGTGTAGATTGCCTAAGTATTCTAACGAAGTATCAAATTGTCGATTGATTACAATTTAATGTTTATATAAAAATCACTTAATAATAACAAACAATCAAGTGAAATTCTGCACAAACACAAATATAATTATATGACCATGAAAAGTTTTATTTCAACAATTTTTTTACAGGGGCGTATTAAATTAAAATTTCTTTTAAAACAAATTTTGTTAGGCTTGGCCTCACCTGCCTCATACGGCGCGTCGTCACTAGTAGATTTGTTCATTATATTACACAATACAATTTGTTTTTCATACGTTTTCTTTCGTTTCAGTATAAAATTTTCAGTTTTTCTAGTTCAATCTATCTTCGTTTTCAGTTTTCCCTCTTCATTTTCCGTATTGAAGTTTTTCATCAGGGTAACACATGCATCATGTTGACTGACCTAATTTCATACAAACAAGCAAAAATTCAGACAGTTGTAAAATGAAATCCTAGATGGCTTCAATAACGTCTATATAATATAGTAAAATTCTGTAAATTCTAGAGAGTAAATCGAATACGTCTGTTGTATTTATAAATACATAGTTACTAAATTTTGTTGCAAAATTTTGAGCAACAGAATTGGAAATATTGTCCTAAGGAATAATATGGTGAATTTTATGGGCATTATTTAAACCCGAACGCATTCACCAAAACATAGTACATTAGGAGGAAAATAATAACAAAGGTTAATTTAATGAATCATACTTCTTATTGTTTTATATATATTTGCTACCGGTTTCGCTTTACAGCATCTTCAGGCTTAACACTACAAAGTAATGATTAATTTAATTTTTTTTAGTATTTATCAGAACTTGTTCAAGACAATATGTACCTAAAAGATCAAAAGGGTAAAAATGCAAAATAATGGGATTTCATATCTTTGTGCTACGGAAATAAAACAGTAGTCATATTCTGAGCTTATATTACAACTTATTATTTTTTTATAGTTTTCATTTAGTCTAATTTAGTGAAACACTCACCTTACAACGATTTCATGTTTTAAGCTTGCCTGTGATTAAAATATATTAAAATTATATTATTTATAATACTGTGCAAATTGCAAAAAGATTATTCAAGTTATAACATTTGAAAATTTACTGCAATCATTCATAATTAAAACGTATAAAACTTAATATATTTCGAAATCTATATAGACTTCTGTCTCCAATTTCTGCTCTATATTAGAGTTAAACTGCTTTGCAATTCGTATAAGTAGATATATCATAATTCAAAAACATCTTCCTAAAATTTTTTAGGATGCTCAATCTCTCGATTTTATGACCGTTTTCATACTTTTCTTAGTATATCAATTTGAAACTTCTAGTTTGTTAATAATATTTGCAATTAGTATTTTGTTTCTTTCTAACTACTTCTAGCATATATTTTGTAAGAACTGTATTGTTCCATTCTCAGATGTTGTAAGCTTAAGAAGTATTATGAAGATATTTGAAAAAGTTCAATAAATTCAATTTAAAATACTTAAGTACGATGATGTTTTATTATTATACACAACAATATTTCATATCCTTTTCTTACCTGCGATTTGTAAATTTCGCTGTACAGCAGCGTCGCAAGCAATTGGTTTGACATCATCGGGATAATAATAATAATGTACGAATTGAGCTTTACCAGCAATTAATTAGCTAGTAAGAAAAATAAAATATAATAGAAGGCAATACAGGAATAATATGAAACAGAAAATTTGATAGGGTTTACCAGAATATTGATAAGAAATCTTGAATATTGATAAGAATCAGAATATTGATTCCTAAGAACCAGAATATTGATAAGGCAACATGAGAAATTTTTTTGTCCATATCTAACAAACAACTTACTATCAAAACTATTATTCAAAAAATATTAGAATTTTCTACTATAGTGGTATTGATACACGTAACTACTTTATTTTATTAGAAGCAATTAAAAGGAGAAATTAGTAAGCACTACTCCATTCGGTCTAGTGCTTTCAGCGGCTACAATTGTATAAAAATAAGACAATTTTGTCTAATTTTTTTACACAGTTCATCAAATTTGTTGGTATTTGCAACCAACAGCTCGATGCAAAACCAAGATCAAAAAGCTACTAAAATTCAGTTATTCCAAATACTGGCAGAAAACTAAGAGAAAACGTCAAAGAACTATCGCGCCTATTGCACGGATCGTGTAGTATCTTGTGTCATCATTCATTCAAGAAACATGTCCAGAAAATGGCATGGGAGGAAGAAAAAAAACAGATGCAGGCGCATTTTGTGTAAAGTATTAAATGGCAATAAGGCCTGGGTCACCACGGTTAGATGATCAACATTTATGCGGTCCTTACATTATTTCGATCCATCGAAAGTTGCTTGCAATGACTACAGCAATTACTATATAGACTAAATTTACATAAAAAACAGTTATCTTATTTACAATTAATAATATTTATATAGAAGTACAAAAAAAAAAAAGCTCCTAAAATAATAATACTACATAACAAAACAAGATCAGTAATAAATAGAGACGACTTATACAATAATACAATATATTAAAAATAATGGAAGATACTAAACTTAAGTATTATATTACAATTTTTGAAAATTATATAAATAATTAACATTGCGACTTGCGACCTGTGTAAATTCATTTTGATCTAGACCAGCAATTCTCAACCTGGGATCCGCGAAGAGGTTTCGATGGGATCGCGAGAAATGAAAGCACATAATAGTGAAGAATAATTTTTTTGGGTTGTAACACTGGAAAAGATTTTTAATGCCTGCTAGTAGATACATTGTTCTGTTCATCGTCAAGCATTACTGGTTAAAACTATGCCAGATGAGTTCAAAGATGTTCTCCATCTTGTAATTTATGCAGTCAATGTTATTAATCAAAAGCTCTAAACTCACGTTTATTTTCCGAGTTATGATAAGAAAACGATTCCGAATTTGAAACACTCTTGTTGCAATCACACGGTGGCTTTCCAATCACATAAGGTGGCTTTCCAAAGCGAAAATATTGAATAGGGTTCATATACTATGTTAAAAGGAAAAACTATGGTATGTAAAGTAAGAGAGGAAGAAGTTTGCCCCCTTTCCATAGCTGAATGCATACATTGATGAAAATGAGCTTAATGTCAATGACTACATCCTTGAGGCGATGAAACAGCATGTATCAATTCTTAAAGAAGTAATTTGTCATTATTTTCCTGACTCACCATTAGTGATCTGACTCCGGAAGATAATATAACTCAAAAACAGTTTATTGATTTTATAAATGATGGGGGTGCAAAAGATGTTTTCCGTGAAATGTGTTTTTGATGTTTGTAGTGATTTATGGATTGAAATGACACATAACTAATCCGATGTTGCGAAGATGGCTTTAAAGAGTGTTGATTTCATTCCCAACCACCCAGTGTGAGGCGGCTTTTTCCACAAAACAAAATATCGAAACAGATTAGACGCCACACATGACATGAGAGTTAAAAAGACCAAAACAATGCAAAATATAGAAGAACTGGTTCGTGTAAAGCAGCAGCCCATTAAAATTCAAACTTAAATTAAAAAGTAGCAAATTTTTTGAAAATCAATATTTGTTTCTCAAAAATTTTTTCATTCGAAGCATCCTCAGTGCTGCGCTCTGGGGAAGTGGGATCCTTCTGCAAATTTGGAGCCTCCAATTTGCTTCAAATAATTTTGTATTATAATTTTTAATAAAAGGGGCTTCGTGAATCATAGAATTTTTTTAAAGGGTCCGCCACCTGATTAATTCTAAAAAAAAGTTTGAGAACCACTGATCTCGACACAAGTTACTTACAAATTTCTCTTAGAAAGCATAGCACAAGTTGTTCTCAAACAATATACATATATACTTCTAAGTGCAAAGGCAAAGCGCTTAGACTTTATTAAAATAAAATAGTAAAATATTAAATCCAAGTTAAATCTTTGTTAAATCTTGCAAGTGACTAATTGAACATTGAGCTATTACCTATCGTTCTAGTTTATATAAAATTGCTTGTACAAAGTTTAAGAATTCAAGAACACAGTAAAATATAAATAAATCTAAAAATATTAAAGCTAATAGTCAACATTTCATTATTCGTACAACAATGATCTTATGATATAATAATCATTGTTTAGAAATCATATGTCCAATCAACAGCACAAAACAATATTACCAGGCACCGTCAAAGGCGACTACTTTGTGCCGTGCGGAGTTACTTTACTCCAACATGGAAAAATTAAAGATTTCAGGTTTAACAAATAAGTTTTACACTATTTGAGGGCAAGTTGACAGAAAAAATGGATGCAAAAACAAAAAAAAAATGAGATTGAAGAGAAAACTGACAACGAGAAGAGAAAAAAGAATGAAAGAAAACATTTCTAAACCTAGGAAAAAACCTCTAAACCTAAGGCTCTATTGAAATTTCGGAAGAAGAATCAGGGGCCGAAATGGTTTTAAACGACGAGTCCAATGGTGATCCCGAAGTTGCGGAGTGTATTTTTTGCACCAAAGCATTTTTGAATGGCCGTGATGGAGAAGAATGGTACGAATGTAAGGAAGGTCAAAGATGATCTCATGAATTGTGTGCAGACCCAGGGGTCCATTTTGTTTGCGATTTTTGTAAATCTAGATATTAAAACCTGCTATCAATAAAATGTAAGTAATTAATTTTATTGATATAGGTACTATTTTAACATTTTCATTTTAGCATAGGTACTTAAATACATTTGTTATAATGATACATCGACATTTTTTACTGATTCCAGTGATTCCACTATGTCAATTATCGGGTTGTCAACTATTAGAATTAAAGGTTTTTTTAACTATTGGTAAAAAGTTACCTTAAAAAATCATACAATGTTTTTAACAAAAAGTAATGTGTTCCTGATGTACTAGTTTGCTAGATTTAATCATCAGCCTACTAATCTATGCATTCAGATGGAAGAAATAATGTTTTGAATAGGATTTTTAAAACAATATTTGTAAAATGATCCGTGACTCTGTCAACTATTGGGCAGCTTACCCTAGTTGTTTTTTACTGAAATATTACAACCATATTTTGAGTATATGTTCAATTTATTTAGTTTCTCAATGTTAAAAGCGGACAAAAAACTGATTCTGTTTAAATTTATTTAGTTGTTTCAACTGTATGTTATTTCTTTTCACTTTACACAAAGACAGTGGGCAATGTAGGTACATATAAAACAAGTAGTAATTTAGCTCGCAGGTGGTAAAAAATTGTGGATTAGAGAGAAAGAATTGCCCTTTAAACTGTTAATGCAATTATACTAATATACATTAAGACACATGTGCACCTGGTTCAGACAGTAGCAATAATTCACCAATTTTCACCCACTTGCGAAATATTAATTATATCAATTTATGTATGTACTGAAAGTATTAATTAGCTTAATCAACTCAGAAGTATAAAATCATATTATAATTATCAGAATATGACATACAGAAGAATCTAATGTCAAATTTTAATGTGCAAAATATATTTTATCAAGAATCAAACTGTTAATATAATGCTTAGAAATATATTATTGACAAAAAAGATTCAACAACATCTATTCAAACTTCTCAATGTAAAACTAAAATAAAATGTTTTGACTCAAACGGCAGTTTGGAAAGATTGCACTAAACGGTGCTTAATACTGTAAATAGAACACCACACAAAACTGCTACTAATGTACTCGCGGAAAGAACCCATGAAACTCTTAATCCAATTCGTCGGAAGAACTATCAGAATTCTACTTTAACTCGTCAATCATAGAAGGCTTGTATGATTTTGATTGTCAACATAGCGCTGTTGTTAATTCCGTTGGGTAAGTGTTGTGCAAACATATGCAATGAAACAGTTTGGGTGCTACATTTGCGCTGATATAGAAATGTAATTACAATGGAACCTCGGTATGCGACCAGTTAGGCGACCAAATTTTCACTCGGTTGACGTATAATATTTCGGTATACGCCCAATACTCATTAGACTCTTATCCGACTTGGTAGTACACGACATAAATTGCCTTTCGCTATGAGGGCCATTACTTTATAGCGTTTAAGACATCATAGCAAAGCGCACTTCATAAAAAGTTTTCAATAAATGAAGTTTTTGCTTGGAATACCGAGATTGTGAAAATGCTGGCTTGAACACTGAAATGAGATTTTTATTTCAAGAAGGATATTACGAGGGTTGCCTTTTATATTTCACGATTTGGCAACCCTATTGATGCCAGCTGATATAAAGTTTGACATTGTTGTTGGTATTCATACTTAGATTGTTTTAACTACGAGCACTATTTGTGTTGTTTACAGTAACTTGAAAAATTCAGCTCAGCCAAATATGGAATTTAATAGTAAAAATTGTCGTGAGATTATGTTTTATAACTTTGTACGTGGATTAACTCAACAACAATGTATCGTTTAAATTAATTCGACTTTTGGCAATGAATCACAATCAAGGATCAGTGGATATCGATACTTTACCGAATTCAATCGTGGCCCCAGTTCGCTCAACGACGAATTTCGTGAAAGTCGTCCAAAATTGGTTATTGCATTGATGCTGTGCGTGAATTGCTATTGGAAGATCGTCATGTAATTTTACGTGTGATTGAAGCATCCTTTGGATCAACATATATTCAATATTGCATAACCATTTACTCGTCAAAAAGATTTGTTCGCATTAGATTCCACGCAATTTGACAATCGCTTAGAAAGATGGTCATGTCAATTGGCCGAAAGAAATGCTCGCAAAATACGATAGCGGTGCTTGAAAATATGTCTAGGACATCGTGACAGGTGATGTTAAGTGGATCTACGCGTATAAGCCCAAAATAAACACTAGTCAATTTGGATTTTTTAAGACGAGCCAAATTCAACAAAAGTTATTCATACACGAAGCACTTCGAAGCAAATAGTCGCCTATTTTTTCGGAAAAACTGGACATGTTGCAACCGTACCATTGGTGCAAAGTAGAACGGTCATTTCTGAATGGTACACAATAATTTGTTTGCCAGAAGTCATTCTCCATCACCACAATGCCAGCTCGCACACATTGACTCAAACAAGTGACAGTTTGAGCGCTCAAAACGTCGATTTGATGGGTCATCCGCCGTTTAGTCCTGATTTGGCACCCAATTACTTCTTTTTATCCCTGCACATCAAAAATAAATTATACGGTCAATGTTTTTGACACCTGAAAAATCGGTTGATACATTCAAAATGCTTGTTTCGGAGGTATCCCAATCGGAATTGAAAAACGAATACAAAAGTGTATTAATAGTAATAGAGAATAGTATGAAAAGCAACAAAGCTATTTTCGATGATAAATATTTGTTTTGGTTCTCTAATCTCGAAATTTAAATGGCAATCCTCGTATAATGTTAAATAGCGTTAAAGAAAGTGAACTTTCCAAAAATGTATTTGGTATTACAAACGATTTGTTTTTATAGACTTAAGAGACACAGTTTTATTTCGATTGAAACTCTAAACCAAAGAATTTACCCGAAAGAATATATAGAAAAACTGCTTCTCCCCTTCATTTACGGCACAATAGAACTAATATGTTTCGGCAAGATTCGTATATTTATCATTATGTCAATTCTCTTATAGAGTAGTTTGTACCACAATTAAGGAATCCACAAACTGTCCAGAACTGCATCTTGGTGAAATGCTATGGATAAACAAAGGTTAATAACTAAAAAAGAAGTAAAAAAAATCTGGCATAATAGAGCGGGCTTTTGCTGCACGGACTAACAGTTCTCACAGTGTATTTATGCTAAATGTATAAAAACACATTTAATCATTTAGAATTTACATATAAAATTTTCCCATTTATTACAGAAATATTTTTTCTCTCCAAATGGAATAAATTTTAAATGTCTCAAAAAGAAAACGTGGGAAAGTGATCGTCACCAAGTATAAATGACAAGATCCATCCTATTTTCATATATCATATACTCCAGCACAATGTTGCCGTTTAGCAACAAGCCTTTTTCTCCTTATTTACCTTACTTAATATTTAGAATTATTTTTCCAATACTTTATTTTATCACATTATATTAAAATATAAAAAACTATTAAACAGATCATGGTGAATTTAAGAGTAAATAACTTAAACTCCTAAAAATACCTGATTAGTAGAATACCAATTACTCAATGCAATAAATATTATTTATATTCTTGGATTTAAACATATTAATTAAAAAAATACTGATCATGCATATAGTCTGTTTCATTTTAGCTGTTACCACAGATAACTCTGGATATTTTATGGCATGTAGAACAACTTTTCTTCTTCTACTGATAAAGAAGAAAAGTGAATCTACATTTTTTTTTGCTATCTGCTATAGACAAAAAAACAATTGAGTATCAAATGGATTTAACAAATACATTCAAAATTTTAAATGGAACTTGCCCAACATTATTGCGTATTCTAAAACTGTAAAGAATTCTCTTTACAATGATATATCACATCTTATAGTTATCTAGTCAATTAATAACATAAATCGATAATTAAATTACAAATACACGCTCATGAGAATTAAACACAACACTTTGACAAGGTTGGCGGTAAAACAATTGCTAGATATCTAGATATTATTAACTGAAATTTTTAAATTAATTTATGTAATATTATTACTTTGTTTATGTTGTTAAAACAACATAAACAAAGTATAATATGAACCGATATATTCAAGTACTATACAAATGCGAATTACTTTGTTTAAGTTGTGAATAACAACATAAACAAAATAATGTGCATTTGAATATCTCTTGAATAATATTTCATTTAAATATAATTTGTTAATAACAACATATACAAAGTAATGCGCATTTGAATAGTATTTGAATATCTCTGTTCAGATTATTTCTTTGTAACACAACATAAACAAAATTATGTTGTTAATAACAACATAAACAAAGTGATACGTATTTGTATAGTATTTGAGTATCTCTATTCATATTATTACTTTATGTTGTTAGTAAAAGTAACTAAAGAAATTTATGATGTTAATAACAACATAAACAAAGTAATAGTATGTAAATTTAAAATTTCAGTTCAAATATTTAAACTTAATTTACATATAATTCCTTTGTTCATGCTGTTAAAACAACATGAAAAAAGTAAAATATGAACCGATGCGTCTTACTTTGTTTATATTCTTAATAACAACATAAACAAAGTAATGCACGTTTGAATATCTCTGCTCATATTATTTATTTGTAACAACAATATAAACAAAATTATGTTGTTAATAGCAACTTAAACAAAGTAATAGTATGTAAATTAAGTTTATGTTGTTGTTACTATTACTAACAACATAACTTTGTTTATGTTGTTTATGTATTTGATTATCTCGGTTCATATTATTATTTTGTTTATGTTGATGTTAATAACATAAAATTAAACGTTAAAAGTTCAAGTTTATAATATCTAGCAATAGTTTCACCACCTGCCTATCTTTACAAGGTAAGCATGCTGTTACTTAATTATCAATTTATGTAATTAATTGAATAGATAACTATAATAAGAGATATATCACTATAAAGAGGATTTCTTACAGTTTTCGAAAACGCAATAAAATTGGGCATGCTTCATTTAAAATCTTGAATGTATTTGTTAAATCTAATTCATTTGATGCTCAATTGTTTTTTGTTGCTATGGCAGATAATAGAAAAATAAATGTAAACACCTTTTCTTATATAACATTTTGTCATAACTCTAGCAACAGCCGGGATATCTGCTGTAACAGCTAAAATCAAACAGGTTGTATATAAAAAAAAATCATAGAGTAACATACTTTTAGTGCAGTACAATCTAGTAACTTTCCTAGAGATAATCTGAATATATTAAAAGGCTACAATGTATTAAGAATTATTTCGAAAAGTACAATAGAAATTCTATTCACTATTTATAAACACTGACCATTTCGCTCCCATATTTTCTAATTCATTACAAATTACTTGGAAAAATAATAAAGTGCAAAATAAAATTCTCCATAAACACGGACAACATCAAAGCAACAAAAATTGATTGTTTCTCCATACCTTTGCAACAAACATTAAAACATTTGTTTGAATTTTGATTTGTTGGCGTTTTCGGCAACTATTCTCGAGAAGATTTCGTAGTGTTGGATTATCTTGTAGGATAGCTACAGGTCCACCGAGTTGCAGAATTGACATTTGCCTGACATCACGTGGCTTGGAATAATGAGGACTGACGCAAGGATACTGTTTGCAGATGAGTCGCGTTTTTGTCTCACTGGGTCGGCAGACGTCAACGCGAATAGAGAAGTCCAAGAGAAAGGTTCGTTCAAGTTTGTATTAACGAGCAATTTTGTTTTGGCGGTGGGGCTCTGTTATTGTTTAGCTAGATTCATAATAAGTTCACAAGTACGCATAGAGTTCGTTTCATATAGAAAGATTTTATAAGACATTTTATGCCTTTCATTATCATTGTCGGTGAGCGTAAGATTATTATGCACGATAATGCTAAGCCTCAGACAGCTACAGATGTCGGCGAATATCTGGACGAGGTGGGAAGTACACGGTTCAATTGACCAGAACTCAGACGGACATAAATTACATTGAACATCACTGGGATGACGAAAGTATACTTCGTATACGAAAGTATACATCAGTTCCAAGAACAGTTCAGGAGCTCAGGGAGTTACTATTGCAAAAAATAGGGTAACATTGGCCAGAATATAATCCTTGTTTGTTTTCAATTTGTCAATTTTTTCTTCGATATTAAATACTTGGGGAAGTACTTTGACATCCTTGTTTATACTTAGCAATTTCAGCCAAGTAATTGACAACGTCCGGAACAGAAATTCGTCATTTTTAGTAAATTTTAGGAATATATTCGCTTTATATTAATTATCTACAAGCAGCATTTGGCAATATAGTGAAAGAGAAACTATGTATGAGGATGAAAAAAGTTGGAATGTCAAAAAGAATAATTGGGATTGTAAGAATGTACGAAGGGACAAAAATAAGAGCAAGAGTGGGAAATTGCGTATCTGAAGTGGGAAATTGCGTAAAGTGGAGGGGTGATACTTGGGAAAGAGAAGGTGTGAAAGAAATGATTGAAAGGGTGAATAAGTATATGGAGAATAGAAGCTTACATGTGAGCATAGAAAAAACGAAAATGATGGTGTGTAAAATGGGGAGGAGCAGCAAAAAAGACAAATTTGAGATAGAAAACTATGTAATTGAAATTGTAAAAATGTATAAGTATTTAGGTTTTACGTTAAATTATAATGGGAATTGCAATGGACATGTAAGGTTGGTAGTGAAAAAAAGCAAGAATAGCAATGGAAAGATTAAGATGTGTGTTTGGATTTGGTGAGAATGAGAATTACAATAATGAAAGTGTGTGTGCAAAGTATTATGTTATATGAAGCGGAACTATAGGGTGTAAAAGAAAGAGCGGAAATCGAAAGGGTGATGTATGGAGCATTGAGGAGAATAATTGGTGTACAAAAGTCAACACCAAGTGATATATTTTGCAAGAATGTGGCAAGTATAAATGTTGGAATAAAGGAATAATGAAGTTAGTATGGTGATGGTGGATAAGAATGAGATTTATGAAAATGGTTTATTTGAAAACTTTGTAGGATGACAGAGAGGGTAGCTGGTTCAATGAATGGGCAACAGAAGGAAGAAAATGTATGAAAGAATAGGATGATCATGTATATGGAAAGATGGTTCGAGAAAATGTGTGATGTGGACGAAGATGTAAACGAAGTTGAGTTAAGGATGAATGATATTAAGGTGCAAGGAAAGGTTGAGGAATGGGAGATGTAGTAGAAAGTATTTTAGTATAACAGGTATTGGATGGATGAGAATCATAGGATTTGTAGGATAGAAGGAAGGAATGAGGAAATGTGAGAGCATTGGGTGAATGCATATACGGGAATGAATTTGAGTTTGGCGGCTAATGTAAGAGTGTGTTTGGGAGGAGGAATAAAAGGTTTAGGGATAATTGAAAAAATTATGGACGAGAGAAAGAAGAGGGAAGAAATAAAGTAAAGGAGAAATTATTTATTCCTTCTTGGGGGAGGAAATGTAGGAGATAACGAGGAGTGTTGAGATTATGTTTCCTTGTTTTTCTTTTTATATTCTAATTTTGATTTTGTATTTTATTGTATAATTTTTGTTTTCGTAAAATTTGTTTGGGCAAGAAAGAATATTGTAAGAAGTTTTGTTATAACATGCCAATAAAGGTGTTTTTGATTAATATTAATTATCCGACATAATACGATTTTAGATCATGTGTCAACATGTGCTTAAATCAGTATCGGGTTCTATGATATATAATTACGACACAACTTTATTGAATATTTTTTTATCAAATGAATATTTATTTTTAATAACTATACTTGTTTTTAATAATGTAACCTAAGTTGAAAATCATTGTTACTTACGTTGTCTCATATGTTTACGGGTAACAGAAAAATTGACAGGTGTAAATAAGCCAAGAATATAGGCCGTGTCGCACTGGCAATGAGTGTGACAAAGTTCATTGATTTGTTTTAATGATGACACAACTAAAGAGCTAGACGAAATTTTCTAAATCGCTGTCAGACTATCAATGCAATTTGACCAAACAATTTTTGTTTATTTTGATCCAAGCTTATCGGTGATAGGTTATAAAGTGGCGAAAATATGTCTACATGTAAAATATCTATCAGTTAACAATTCGAAAAAGAACAAAACAACAGCTTCTAAATAAATTTATAAATCAAATAAATGCTATATTTGCTGTTATGATTATGTTCAAATTATATGTCTGACATGTGCTGTCAATAATTAATCAATCAGAATCGAAATTTCAATGTAGTTTGTCAAATTTATTGATAGGGTGCACACACGCGTAAGCCAGGGGAAGTTTTAGGGGTTCAACCTAATTCATGTGCTACGTGGAAGAAATTCATGTGCTACCTAATTCATCTATTACGGTGATTCCCCCAGAATAAGCGGCAGAAAACAATAAATCAATGTGGACGACAGGAAATAGCATTCAGAGTAAAAAATTAGCAAGGTTTAGTGGGTATAACGGAACCTGTACATAATGATGGAAATAACACAGATCTTTTACGTTTTCGGGCGCGGTCGAGTTACTTACTTAAAACACACTTAGAGATGCACACCCAGAGATGATTAGCAATATGTGCACAACTGAATGCAGTTCGTGTAAGAGTAGTAGACAAGACCCAAATGATCCGTAATTGGTAGCATGAAAAGTATCATTAATTTAATTACACAGTCCGAAGTTCGTGATCGGCTGCTAAAGAAAAATGTGTGAGACATGATTTCACAGTGTGAGACACGATGAATTGAAAAACATTTAACTGTGGAACGATTTGTTAAAATGTATTCTTCAGAATTTGCCATACTTGTTGCTCTGGAAGCAATTGAAAGAGACTGCAATGCAGGCGTACCAATTCTGGTCTGGAATGGAAAGTTCACAATTTGTTGTTTCCCATCTTGTTTTGAGAAAGGTGTTACTGATATGTGGAAAAATTACAGATATCATTTTTATTAAATTAAAGCAGGAAAACTCATATTTGTTTGTAACGCCATAAGCTAACGATAGATTGTTATAATGTTCGCATATTTGTTCTTTAAATAATACAGGTGTATTAAAAACCTTTATGTTGTACTGCCTATATCAATTTTAGGGTGTTATATATGTTGTAAAACATTGATTAAATCGTCTGTTATGAAAGAATGTCCCAAATTATGCTATCACTACTAATTTCAAAATCTCTGAGAAGTTACTTAAAAATTATGCTGGAAATAGCTATGAAAGTCATACTATCGAAAGCCAGCTGGATCTCAATGAGATTATAGAATGAGAGGGCATAGAATTAAAGATATAAAAGCAGAAGAAAAGTCATTTTTCCTATCTACTGATAGCCATATTCATCTTTAGACTTAATCTATATATAGTCTATTTGAAAAAATAAATCCCAATGTAACATCATAAACCAGCGACAGAGTTAAATGTTTGGCTTTTACCTAAAAATTTTAAAAATACTAATTTATTTTAAAATTATTTGAATATATTCTTGTCTCAAATTTTGCAGTCGTTTTAGTCAACAAATAATATAGGTATATAACCTCTTCAAGTAGAAAATAAACTTGCGTGCATAGAAATCGGCCCACTTTAAACTTTTGACTTGAACTATATTTTTTTCAGAAACTATTAATCG
>WYDF02070121.1:0-11475 GCA_009867245.2 Adranes taylori
GTAACAAAAATTATACATTATATATATATATATATATATATATATATATAAATAAGTAGAATTAAAATCTCCTTAAGTGCATAATTTAGCTATATCACAATAGCCTATATGTTCAAACCGAACAAATCTTATTATTCTAATTTGTGTGAACGTAATTTTAATTGCAAAATTGAAAAATGTTATTATTATACGACAAGATCTTATTTCGCCTAAATTCAGTTGGACTGCCTTGTCTCAGTCTTGTAAGTCTACATTAGTCGCTTAAAAGCGTGTATTTTCGTCATTGTGCCGATAGGAGACGGTTAGGACAGCAAAAGATCCAATCTTTGCAATTGATAAGTTACACATCATTTATCTAGTAAATCCGACCAACTTACCGTCAATTGTACAGATTGGAACTTTTGCTATCCTAACCTTCTTACCACTATATATATATATATATATATATATATATATACTGGTAACTTTTTAATCTGTATATGCTGATGAGACTGACGAGCTTGCAAGTGAAACGGAGCAATAAAAATCGAAATTGTGAGAGTAAGTCGATACATGATACAGAGGGAATGGTTATAAAGGTAGAAACAACTGAAAATGATGGTATGGAAGAAAGAAGGGAAAACCAGCCGGATTACAGGGATTCCATTATAGGTTTTACCGGTATTACCGCTACTTCACAAATGAGTTACAACGGCATTACCGATTTTATACGGCGTGTTACCGATAATCGTTAAAAAAATTGTGTTTATGCAGTTACAGTGTGAAATATCAAGTAAGTAATTAGTTACTTATTTTACTACATTTCAATATATATATGATAGATGCTGTAAACATGAAGATACACTTTTTTATAGGAAATTTAGTTCAAATTCTAAATTATAAGATAAAGCGGGAAGACAACATAGAAACAGCTTAATTTTAAACTTTATGCAATACGTATATTTATTTATTTGAATAGTTGAAATTTAACTGTTATTGAATTTATTAAATTTTATTGAATTCTTTTTCACAGCACTAGAATGGCAAATAATCAAATAAGAAGAGAATAAGCATTGACATATTTTCAGCGAGAAAATGAAGCTGGCATATGCCAAATTACAAACTGTAGAAAACTTATTAAAGCAGAAGTGGAAAGTGCAAGCGGTTTACATGCCAATTTACGATCCAAGCATAATTTAAATCTATTAAAATCACAAACATCATATTCGACTAATGAAAACGGAGATGCACACTTGCTAAGAAGAATCGATTTAAATATTCACGGAAAAATTCCTTCATTTTTCAAAACATCAGCATCAGTGTCATTTAATAGATGTATTACCTTCCAATGCAACCTGCTCATCTTATGACATTCGCCGCCTTCTTACATGTAAAGTTACCTGAATATTCCAAAGTTACCAAATACTGTAAAACAATTGGTTGTGGAATATGCAGAAAATATTCGGAAACAATTTTCCGATTTGTCAAAAGGTATGAAATTTAGCATAACGGCTGATGAATGGACATCAAAATGAAACCGCCGGTACTTTCTCCATTGAAAAAGTAACTTCTGGAACATGGGCCTTGCAAAAATTCATGATAAATTTCCCGCCGAAAAATTTGGTGAGATTCTGTAATCTAAATTGGCAACTTTTAATCTTCTTTGTGAAGATTTAGTTAGAGGAACAGCCGACGGCTCATTGGCAATGAAGAAATTTGGTCATCTAGTACCTGTAGTTCATCAATTGTGTTTTGCTTATGGTATACAATTAGCTATTATAAAAGTTTTATATGGAAATGTTATTTTTCCGGTTGGATTAGAATGTGATGAAGAAGATATAACAACAGTTTTTTCTGATGATGATGGCGATGAATTGACTAATGTTGAAGGAATCAACATTACGAATAATAGTCTAACTAGAAATTATATGGAAAACTCAAACATAATAATGAATGACTTAATAAATTCTAGATTCTAAACCAGATGAAACAGTTTACTAGATATGCTAGAACGTTTTTATGAAGTCAGATGTTGCACAAGAAGAAGTATAATAGATTTAGAAATGGATATTAGTTTTACACAGGGTGACATGAATTTATTACAAGAACTCTTAGCAGCATTATAACCAGTAAAAGTTGCAGTAGAAACAATTTGCAAAGGGGACGCTAATTTATTTACTGCAGATATTATCTTCAAATTTGATGGATGAATTATCTAAATTAAAAAGTTCTATTAGCATCAAAATTGAAAGAGATATTAATTAAAAAAAAATTCGTGGTCGTGTACGCGACCCCATGTTTCATATACTGGAAGTCATTCGTTTATATATCGTATCATATTTTGAATAAAACAAAAGTTGAATCTTTTAGGTTTGACTGTCACTTTATAACTCTTATCTTTAATTCAATTTACAATTTAGTTGCTTAGGGTAAATTAAATAAAACTAGCGTAATCTATAAGTTGACTACCCTATAAATCGCCTACCTATAAATCCCCCGGTTCCTGTATTTGCCTACGGTGCGGACAGCTCCGTTGTCTGTTTCGCTGCGGGCTGCCGCGGCCGCTCTTGGAAAATTTCTAACACATCAGGTCTTGAACTTTTGAATTCGCGGACGTACAAAATTGCCAACTCATCAATCGCCCGTAGGTTCTCATATTTACCTACGGGACTCACTGTCGGAAAGTATGAAACTTGTAGTTTACAATTATTATTTTTCCTATTTATAATACTTTCTGAGATATATCAAAAAGTTTGTTACACTTTAAACGTGGCCACGTCGTGTTCTATACCTGTTGGAGGCATGGCAGACATTTTATTCGACGCATAATACAAAGTAATATATGGAAACAAACTTTCAGCCTCCTAGGTGTAAAACCGAATTTCTAAATAAAATGATTAGTTTAAACCCCTCCGGAAATTATAATGTAGACGCGCTACTGATAATAATATTTATTAAGTTCCAAGCACCCAATCATAAAACGTAAAATATTTTTTAAACCTGATTTTCTAAATTAAATCTTCAGTTTCAACCCTCCGAAAATTATAATGCATTTATTTAACAAAATTTATTTAATTGTAAAAGCACAGTCGATAGATCTCATACAACGTAAAATATTTTTTTCTATAACTTTGCATGGATGTGCTATTATATAGCCCTTACATGTGTATATTTTGAATGTCAGATGCCATGGCGACAAGTTGAGAAGTTTTAAGATATTAAGAGTCCTATTGCTATTATTGCTATTATTTTCATTCATATTGCTATTATTTTCAAACGATATTTTTCTTCATGTGTGCTCTTCATGAAATCGAAGGAGCTTTGGATGTACTATACAATAATGTTTATTGGAATGCCCCATTTTTATAGTCTCTGAGATATTGAAAAATATTTGGAAATTTGAACGTCTCAACGTTGTGTTCTGTACATACCAGGCACATGGAACTTTCTTTATTAGTCGCATAATACAAGGTACTATATGCACGCAAAATTCGAACGTCCTAGTTTGAAAACTGATTTTTTTTTGTGAAGAAAACTGCCATTTCTGCCATATTGGATTTGTACAAAAAATGAAAAAATCACTTTAGCGGAACAACTGTGTGTGCACCCTTATACCAAATTTCATGCAAATTGATCCAATAGGTTAGGAGAAATTCTTGAACATACATCCATACATCCACACAGGCATTGAAAAATACGTCTTTCTTTGAAATTTTTCACGAAGGAAATAAGTTTTTTTCGGTAAAATGTTCCTCATGATCCCTTGTTCGAATTCCGTATTAAATTTTGTAGTGATTTGAATACAAGAGACGTACTAAGGTGAAATAGGAAAAATTCTCAAAACGTGAATCCTACCTCTTTCTAATGCCTATACGTAGTTCGTATGTATCTACATGCCGTGTACATGTATATGAAAGATAAAAATCAAAAATAGACGAACATATTACTCAGATGTTTTGCAATTCCTTTATAATTGCGAAGGCAGTCATTAACAACAGGAATATAATATATTTCATACAACCACAAAAACTACTATAACTAAATGAATTTTCGATCTTTTGAAGAGATTGCAGACAAGGTTGGAAAATTCACAATGTAGTGATAAGCATATGTACCCCGCTTGTGAAGTTACAGGGGTCGCAGCTGAGGAAAATCACACTACAATTATACCTGCACCATCATTAAAAGAACGTCTTCGTCAATTAATGCAGGATATTCAAAAGCCGATTTCGGAATCAATGCGCAGAACTCTAAGCAGAAAAAATAGGTAGGACTAAATACGGACAAACAACTTCGATAAGAAATTAGATGCTCTTGTAACAACAATGTACTCAGAAAATATTAAAATTTTATTAATAATTATTTGCTAGCCATTAAACCTGCCTACTTTGCACAAATATAAGATGAAGGCTAGCCGATATTACACTAGGTAACTTATATATCCTCCGAGCTCATTTTAATGCACAAAATGAGTTAAATGTGAGGAATAAAGTTTAAAATAGTTTATTATATATTATCGTTATCGTTCCAAAATAATTACTTGTAAATACCGGTAATATAATTTTTATTTTAAGTATTAGCGATAAACTCGGATGACGGTAAACTTGCAAGCTCTAAGCGGGAATGATGAATATCTAATGAACGGAGAGAAATTGGAATATGTAAAGGCCTTTATATAGGTATTTGGGCTAATAGTTACGCTACAATATCTCGTACCAAACTTATTTAATCTATAAGCTTTGAAAAGTAACAAATTCAGACTTTTAGAGCATACCTTTAGCCATGCATTTATATCTAAATCATATAGTCCACCAACAGATAAATTTTGACGTGTTTGCGCTCTATTGATTATTATTATTGCGTATTTCTTTATTGCCACGTTCGAGCTGTTCCACCATTTCGAATCAAAAATATGATACTGAAACATATTTACCTAAAACAAATTGAACTTGTTATTTTATTGCTATTATCCAAGGAATAGAGCCTGCTTGTCCCAAGCATTGTAGAAAAGTAATGAATGAATAAAAAAAAATTGAAACGCATTTCAACACGATAGAAAATAAAAGAAATATAAAAGGTTTGAAATTTAAAAAATTAAGTGTGTTAATTATTATGAAACTGCATTCGATGTTTAGGGATTTCAAAATTGCTTAAAAAGTCAGGCACAGGGTAGATGCATTTCTGGCATTAGTGGAGCCGTTTTCAATACCCCCTACAAGCATACTGTATCACTACATTGGTCTGGTAAACCAACGTTCTACACGTGCAGCCCCAGCGACTTATTTAAAAAATCTTCAATCCTTTTGTTTGAATATAACTTTGTAGAGCTGTATGCCTATAGTACTATATTAGATTTTTTTCTCTTTCTTACAATCAACGGTGAGGTAATTCAATTAGGTCGCTACGCATCCAAACAATTAGGAATTAGTAAGTAGGGGCGTAGACAATTAAAGCTACTCTAACCACACCTGAATCATCCCTAGTATAAGCCGTTCGCGCCTATTATCTATTAACAAAGACGGAGTTACGGCTGGATCGGCTTATTCTAGGGATGATTCCGGGGTGCTTGGGATAGCTTTAATTGTATAAGCCCCTAATTACTAATTCCTTTTGTTTGGATGTGTAGCCACCTAATTGAAATATCTCACCGTTGATTGCTGGAAACTGCATCCATAATTTAAATAAAATCATTAAAGTACTATAGGCATACATCTATACAAAGTTGTATGCATCCAAACGGATTTCAGATTGTTTAAATAAGCCGCGGTGGCTGCATGGTGTAGAGCGTTAGTTTAGCAGACCAACGTACTGATACAGTATGCTTGCAGGGGGTAGTGAAAACGGCTCCATCAATTCCAGAAATGTATCTACTGTGCCCGACTTTTTTAAGCAATTTTGAAATCCCTAAACATTGAATGCAGATTCATAATAATTAACACACTTAATTTGATCAAGTTATATTCTACAGAAGAATGTTATATGAATACGATCTTAATGCTGAATTTTGAACCAATTTTCACGCCTAACTTGAACTAAGTGAAAAATAGTTTTTTTTCTTCTTCGTCGGCCGCCGCGAACATTGGCCAACATGTTTGCGATTTTTACTGTGTCTACTGCCAGTCTGGAATTATTTTGCTAATCAATATTCTGGTCATTCCTCCAAATTATTGTCTTCGTTTTTCAATCATGAAATGTCTTCCTTTTCACTAACTGAGCAAGTACCACTATATTTTTAAAGTTGAACAATACAGTGGCAGTTATTCAATCAGTAAAAAGAGGAAGAAGGCATTATATCTGCACTTGAAAGATCGTCGACGTAATATATTCTTTATTTCCAGGTAAGTTCCTTTAGGTCCTTCAATAAGAATATTCATTTCTCTTGAGTAATTTCATTGATTGTTTAAGTGAATTCCAAGACAGATCATTGTATTAAGCTTTTCTAATAGTAAAAATATATCGATGATTATAATTTTTTAAAATTTTGAAGCAACATTAAGCAGTTGATCAATATAGGAGAACTTATTTTAAATGAAAGGTATATGACACCATGGACAACAAAGCTCTCTATATGCTATGTGTGTATACACATCTACGGCGGATTTATTTGACAGCCATATTGGTTTCGTTTGATATGGACATGATTTGGAAAGAATCAAAATTTGTTCTTTGAATCAAAATAACAAATAATTTTGTTGTAGTACTGGTTAGACTTTTCGTAAGAATACCAGGTTCGCACACCAAAACGATATTTTGTAAAAGCGGCCGGGCCAATCAGGTTTACATAAAATTAAATTAAGTTTATTAAACTATATTTAAATCTTTATGGTCCAATTAAATTTGAATTCTTAAATAAATTTAAATCTATATCCCTACCGGTTTTTATATAAAAAAAACCACAGGAATGCCCGATTATCATAAATTATTTATTGGTAAACGTCATGTCATCATACATTGATAACAAAATTACAGATTGGCCACAAGCCGAATAGTTGTTTAATATAAACAAAAGAGCAATTGGTCCGCTGGTATCTACATCTTTATATAACATAGAATTTTACAGTTTTACAAAAGTTTTGATATTATTATGGTAAACTTTGTATTAGACTTACCTCGCTAACTATAATTGATCCAAGAAATCCGAACATAAAAAATTCGGAAGCCAAGGAAATATAAATTCCTGCATTGATTATAATGAAGCTAAGTGAATTTGATCTAAAATATTAGATAATAAGTTGAATTAACCTAACCGAGTCTACTACGAGCAATCTAACTAGTAGACCAAGAAAAAGTTATACTGGAAAAAACTGGAATTAATTAGCTTTTAAGATAATAAAATTGAAATAAAAACCTCCTCCTCCTCCATAATGCTTTTATAAATATAATTAAAATCAATCAAGAACATTTATTGGCATAAAATCAAACAAACTTTGAAAATTCTATAAACTAAAATTACAAAAAAAAACAAAACAAATTCATATTAACGCCTACTTAACATTTCTTAGAAAAAATTAAGAATTTTTCCCTTTGTTCCATCCCCTTAATACCTTTCCTTCTCCGAACACCTTTAATCATCACTTCAATTCATTCCCATACATGTATTCACCCAGTGCTTCCACTTTTCTTCATTTCTTCTACATGCCCTACAGATCCTCTTACCCTAATCTACCCAATAGTTGTTTTACCTTTCCTTACTCCCGCATCTATATCGCACAATTATTCTTTTTTTTTCATACTTACATCTGCTGTCATATACTTTGAGCATATACTATGTCATGCACAATATCATATGCTATGTCATATTTGTTCCAGGCCATAGACGGGTTGCGCTTGTATTGCATTGAGCACTAAATGAAGCACCCGTCAATTAAAATATTTTCTTTGCAACTAGACAAACCTGTCTTAGATCCACATTGTTCGCAGATACGTCCACAAACTGGTTGTGTGGCATGTAATATTCTTTCATACAAGATGCTGATAAATATTATAACAAGTGTTCAGGCAATATTATGGGTTTCTAATTTTTTGGATCAGATGAGGGTCTTTTTTTACAGCAAAACGGTCCGCCCTTCAGTAAGGCACAATGGCGTAGGATTTCCTCCGTGGCTTTTTTATTTTTATCTTTCATATAGCATATAGGTATGTAATACCTATATATAGATAAATAAGAGGATTCATGTTTTGAAATTTAGTACATCTCTCGTATTAAAATTAGTGCAATCTCTTAATACGTAATTCAAAGGAGGGTGTTGTAAAAAACAACTTTTTAGATAAAAAGTTTTTTGTAAAAAAAAAATTTCTTGTTCAAAAAAATTTTATAATGGTCGATTTTTCGGTGCTGTTTCTATGTGCATACGTATGTACGTACGACTGTATGTTCAAGAATTTCTCCTTCCCTATCGGACTGATCTGGATGAAATTTGGTAGAAGGGTGTAGACTATGAGCCCGCAGAACCGGGTTTTTACATTTTTCTATAAATCCATTATGGCGGACAGAAGCCATTTTTTTTGTTCAGAAATTTGTTATTGAAACTAGGAGGCTGAAATTGTGCACTTGTGTGAGGCTGAAATTATATAGGAAACGGTGTTGCCACGTTTGAAGTATAACAAACTTTTTAAAATAACTCAGGAATGATAATAGGTACGACATGAATTTAGAAACACCAATCTTTAGAAACGCATTTGTTGTCAACGTCATACATTTACCATCAGAAGTTCAGGAAGAATTTATAGAAATGAAGGCCGATTCGACCATAAACGATGACTTCTACCTGTTGACATTGGAAAAGTTTTGGATTAAACGTTTGCTTGTTAATCTTTCCCACTAATTTCGTTTCCTCCACATGCTTATTTGAGGCAATTGTTTTCAGCTTTGGTTCTTATCAAAACTAAACTGCAGAATCGTGTTCCCATCGATAGCGATTTGACAATAGGTCTACCATTAACTGAACCTGGTCTGGAAGATGCAAACACAAGCGTCTCGCTAAAATCATACTTTATTTCTATCATTATTTTCATTACAGTACGATTGTATTTGATAAATAAATGTAGTTAAAATTTTGTGCGTTTGTTTTTTAGCATCAAAAGAATGCAAAAAATTGTATTATCTAGGGGGTTAGGTTCAATATGTTCGAAAACTCTAATTTTCAGAATACAACAGATTGTTTATTTTAAGTATTGCTTCCTTTAGTGATGCTTCCACAAAGCAGAGCTTTTACTCTTTACTGTACATACTTATTACAATTTAGTACAAAATTAAACAACATAATATTTAACGTAATATTTACTGAAGGGATTTGTTAACTAAAGTTAATTTCTTTTATAACATGTTAAACTATTTTGATAATTAAACCTATTTTTAAATAACAGTTTTTACTAATTGTTGTTTTATTTTTCAACACTATTTACCAATGTCGAAACAAAAAAAATGGTTGAGTCAGATCAGCAGTTAAACCAATGGGCCTAATCAACTCTTTAACAGGTAACTAACATACCACTCAACTCATCAACTCTTTAACAGATGCGGAAAACTACACTCCGCCACAAAATCTGTTTTGCGCATCTAGCGCAACCAATACCCTTTGGTTCTTACCAAAGGAAATTGCTTAAGGAATATATATCTATATAGAGTAAGTGAAGGATAACTTACGTTCTTAATTCTAAAAATATATTGTACAAGGAAACAGTCATAAAGGCAAAATTAAACCACTGTATCAAAAGCAATATTCTACTATAATATGAGTTTAATTCTGTAATATACCTAAAAAAAGATTTGAAAAATATTTTAGGAAATTTATATATAAAGTATATTGCCTACATATGATAACAATTGTCATATTGTATAATTTTTCTGTGATTTCCTTCTATGATTTCCAACTAGTTCTAGCACATCATTAAAATATAATACCGTATATTCACGGTTTGATATATGATTTACAAGAGTGGCATACAATTCTTTCTATGAAGCAATATCCCTTTTTTATGTGTACTGAAATAAAAGTAACGAAATATATTATCAGTGGTGATAATATAATAGTTGTTGTATATGTCCGGGGGAATTACATTCGATTTTTTTCTCTTTGGTTGTCAAAATATTTCGAATAAATGACCGAAAAATTTCTTACAAAAAGCGTATAAGAATATTGTACGTTTGAAGTGACGGAGAGAAGATAAATAATTTAATTATTATATCATTGTAACTTTGATGTATATATCTTTACTGGTTATTAATAATTAAGATGAAAAGAATTGTCAAGTACAAAAGAAAAAAGTTGGCAATATATTATAATATAATAAAATGTAAGAATCAATATCTCATAAAAAGGTTAAGTCGTGTTAGAGAAAACCGGAATAACTTTGCTCACGTCAAAATAATAACATTTTTTTATAAACCAACTGTTTCCTGTATAATGCTTCTATAAGTTTTCTAAGTTGTTTCTAATACTAGTTTTGGTGTAATAAATTCTTTAAAAAAAATATTCTGTTCATGTGTTTCTTATTTACCCTAAGATTGACGTCATGCTAAATAAAAAGTGAAAATGCTTGCAAAAATTTATAGCATATTATTTCAGATTTTATCTTTCGATACAAATAAATAAAGAGGATCATTATGTAAACTTTATATTAAACGGAGTAAAAGCATTGAAAGGATCATTGTGAAAAGAAATTTGAAAAAATTTAGCTTTTGCGACTTTATCCTATAAATAAATTGCGGAAAGGAAGCATATAATATAGATTTTGAAAATTTATAGCACTGCAATACAGATTTTCCAAATTTCTGCAAATAATTTGTATTTTCATAAAAGGACTAGAAACAAGATGAGTTTTCTGCAGCGTGTATAACGCTGGTTGATAGTTAGTATTTACTTAGTTAGTATTTACTTAAGAGTTAGTATTTACTTAAGAATAAAGTTGTGTTGCTCAATTAGTTCATGTAATTCATTCTTAAAGTGTACCATTGATTCCTTATCATCTATTTTATCGATGCACTTATGAAAACCATGTATTAACATGCGATTACCGACAAACAGCACTATGACAAAATATACAAAATACGCGTCGAAAGCAAGAAATATTGGGGCGCAAAGACCCATAATGGAAATTATATCAATAACACATGTTACGATATAACATACTGACAATTTCGATGGACATCTTATATACCCTGGAATTATGGTTGTACTGTCGTTTCTCAGAAATCCATATAAAATTATAAATATCGCTGAAAAGCTCACGCAAATTATAACAAATTGAACCGATCTGTTCGCATAGATATGGAATTTTAAAAGCGACTTCTTGTAGACTAAACCAAATCTAAAAATAAAAACACTGATAATCACACAATTCTTAAAGCTCACGCCTATCGTTTATCAAATATATAACCTCGGAAATCATTAAATCTTCTCAAATACTTATATATAAACATCTAGCTTTGTCCGTCTGTCTGTCCGTCTGTCTGGAACGCTTTTAACCTACTTATATATAAAATTGGTGTTTATT
>WYDF02070132.1:0-11475 GCA_009867245.2 Adranes taylori
GATATGTATATATATATATATATATATATATACATATATATATATTTATATTTATATAAATAATTAACCCTCCACAGCAAGTCCAACCTTAACAGCCCCGGGATTCCATAGGGGTGTTGCCTATTAATCACAAGCACATTCTAGCGCCACTTTGACAATAAAAAATAATAATCTTACCCGATAATAATCTTAGACATCTCATCCCATTATAACACAAATTACTTTTCGCTCTCAAAGACATTTTTAACTTGTAAAATTAAATTAGTGAAAGCCAAGAAATTGGTGTGGGGTGGTTAAATTGTTTTCAACCTTAGCAGAGCAATATGGATACCCTCCACCTGTCCTCCAGTTGTGCCCAACAAAATCCCAATGGATCAACCGCTCTTAAGTAATCAATTGACCAATCAGATAATTTGAAATTTAAACCCTGGCCAGGTGGTACAAATACTCCCCACTGGCAATTTCCCTTAGAAACGAAAATTAGAATCGTAGCAATATTATATCACCAATTCCTACGATAATATAGTCTGAAATATTCAACTCTTTTAGCTAGGTCTTCTGCACACAGGGACATCTTACCGGGCAGGTGTGACAATTCCGCAATTTTTGGACAGTTCTTCAGATCAGTCCAACAGATCATATTGTATATGTTGACAATTATTTTACCAACTATTACCTTATGGTTCACTTGAGAGAGCATGGAATTCCTGCAACAGGAACAGCGAAGGATAATCGTAAAATGCCCAATTCCACCAGTTCCGATCATGGAAAAGGAAGTACGCGGAACTTTTAAATATTAATATGATTCAAAAAATAATATTGTGTTTGTTAAACCGAAAGATAATAACTTTGTAACAATAGTCAGCAACTATGCTTCCATTGAACCGCTATCAAAGTCAAAAGATGGTCCGCAAAAGAAAGAGAAAAAATTTATTTTCGGCAACCACTGCTTTCCAATCACTACAACTCTTTCATGGGAGGGGTTGACTTATTGGACCAAACAGTAAATGGTTACCGAATTAGTATTCAAGGAAAGAAGTGGTATTGGACTCTTTGGACTCACATGTTGCATGTTGCTATGGTGAATGGCTGGAAAATATATGTATTGTCCAAATCAAATCAAATTGATCTACACAGTTTTATGTGAGATGTAACTAGGCATAATTTGCGTTGCTATGAAAAATTTACATTTTCCAAAAGCCGGACAAAAGGGGTTCAGTCCCAAGAAGTATCACACAACAGGCAGGCTATCATTTTGCTGTCAAACAGGAGAAAAAGGCTGGAAGAACTAAACGATTGCATTGTAGATTATGTCACTCAAGATCTATATGCATATGTCAAAAGTGCAATGTAACATTGTGATTGGAAAAGGCTGTTTTCGAAGTTACCATAGTAAATAATTTTTTTTATCAATTTTGTGATATACTAAGACCCATCGTTCTCAATTTTTTTCTAATAAAATATTTAAATAAAAGCCGATTTATAATTTTTTACAGTTATTTACATTTATAACAAGAAAAACTATTGAAATATTGAAAAACGTTCCTTGGAATCAAATGGGATAAAGACGAAATAGAACGATAAAATACAATAATCAAAGCAAATTTTCAAGGAAGTAAACCCTAACATCAGGTAACTTAATTATGATTCATTAATTAGTTTTAGTTGCATGTATTTCCAAGACCTAGACATCATAAAAAGCGGCCAATATTCTGCCTTTCGGCTCTAAATTCAAGCAGCATGAAATAAGATGGTTACAACAAACTAAAAATAATATTTTTCTGGGCTCCGTAGTATCCAAAATGTGATTTTCAGACAAAATGCAAATCAATTTCCGCAACGCGAAATTTGTAAATCATAGTTTGCAATTTCCTAAATGTAAGATATCGTTTAACTATACGAAAATGTCTTTTGATTGAGTTAAATATTCATTTAATGAATAATATTGATTTTCAAACTGAAATAAACTCTATTCATGAATTTGGTAATTACGTAAGAGCAAATAAACGAAGGTACATAGCATTTCCATGTGACTCGTACTTAACTGTTATAAATGAATGAAAAGTTCCCGGAGTTGAGGTTTTGCTAGCCATGATCGATTTTAGGAGAAATGTAGAGATGTAATGATGCATTAGTATTCATTAGAGTTGTCGACTATATACATACTGTTGTAAATGATCATCTATAACAGGGATCGCAAACAAACCATTCCTATACTTCCCACGGAAGAAAAATAATAGGTCACAGAATATTCTATTGTTATGTTAAGGATTTATTGATTAATTACAGTTTTCTTTTGTATATATCCTTCTAAATACTTATCCTTTTAGATTCTTTTACACTGATTGAACTCAAAGCGTCAATATAATTGAAGTATCTCCAGTAATTTTATTTATTAATTATTAATACATTTATTTTATTATTATTTCGTCGTACTGTAATTATCGTTATATGGCGAGTGTTTATGAATTAAGTTACACAGAACTGTAACCAGATTTAAGGTAGATGAACAAATTTATTTTCAATTCGAGTAGTATGAGAAGTGTGGTTAGATTTATGCATTTTTCTCAGAAAATAATTGGACACAGGCATAAACGAAACGAACGTGAGAAAGCATTTAACAGAGTTTGAAGCCTATTATAGGCGCATCATTAGTGAAACAACAGTAGTTGCAAACCGCCGATTCCAGGCACCTAGACCTTATCTCAATTCGTTCTTGATAAATAGTTTGTCTAACAAAAACTATTTATGACAGGCCCTAGAAATGACAGCGTGACGTCACAGATTTCGTTTAGAACGAGTTGAGATAAGGTCAAAATGAGTAAACCGGTGCCTAGAATAAGTGGTTTGCAACTACTAACGACCCATCGAGGCCAGAAAATAACAAAAAGCAAACGAATCAAGGTATTTCTTAATTGGAATAAAAGTGATACCTATATAAAGGTGTGGAGGTAATTTAACCTTAAAGAACAAATGATTGCTTTGCAAGGGCTTTTTTACAGTTACACATTTTTTAATTGCTGTCTCTTCTTCTTCATCGCTCTCGTCGTCCGTTATATTTTGACCCATAACTTCTTCAATTATCTCACTTTCCATCATTATTTGATAACCAGGATCACTCTCTTCTTCTTTCAACCACTGTGATACTCTATCTTCAGTTGCATCCTTTCCGCTAGCATTCAGCATCGTCCTACAAAAATTCTCAATTTCAAATTCCTGAAACTGTAATTCTACATTCATATTGTTTAATAGTTTATTTCACCCATTTTCCACAGAAGTGTGAGAGTAATCTATGAAGCTGGATCTATGAGGCTGCGGTTATTACGCACAAGGCCTCTGTAGAAACTATTATATATGCGCTTGTTACACCTATTAGGCCTATTCTTTGGACTTTGCTCAGGAGTTGTGCTATTCTCTGGACTATAATTTGTCCTGCTCACACTGGGCCCGCATTCAGCATCGTTCTACAAAAATCCTAAACTTCAAATTGCTGAAACTGAAATTCAACATTCATATTGTTTAATAGGTTATACCACCCATTTTCCAACGCTTGGCACTTTCTTTCCAAGCCGCTGCAAAGTTAAATATTGCGGATTTGATATTATATTTTTTTATATTTTCCACTGTACGCTATCCTCTTGTATCCGTTTCGTCAGTATCATCTTCCAACACTATCATAACTTCTTGCAAAAAAAAAATCCGATATATCCTTTGCGTAGCTAGAATTATGTCTTGGTCCATACGCTAAAGAATTGATGTTGCGTTTTTGGTAAAAACGTACACTTAAATTGTCCGTCTTTCGTACACAAAACAATCTCCAATGGATCTGCAGGTGCATTGTCTAGTAACAATAGTGCTTTGACACTTTGTTGAGGTATCACTAATTCCTCAACCTAATATTTTTTCACTTTTGGCACAAAATGATCAAAAAACCAATGTTGAAAAATGTTCGATGTAAACCATGCCTATTTTGAGTTATAGTAAACCACAGGCAGTTTACTTATTATATCATTTAGAGAGCTACGTCAACGAGTCTTTGTTTGTCTAATTTACTTGCAGAAACCGATTTTTCTGTTGTTTTCTGTCTCATTTGCATTGTATATCTGACTTTTCAAAAGATTTTCGTTTTCTATTGAAACCGTTAATTTTTAAAACCGAAACGGTTCAATTTCTTCCGTCGGCGCACTGATCGCTTCACGCATGTCCTTTTATTCATGATTTGGTGACGATTTCGGAATCTCCAGAGCCACCCATCACTATGTTTGATGACGATATTCATATGAGTCGCTAGAATCTTTGCTGCAGATTGCAGTTCCACACGTCGCACGGTAACACCGCAAGAACGTTATTGCACATACCATTTTAGCACAGCCTCTTCTAACGAAGATTTCTTTGCCATTTTTGTGTTCTTCGATACCATATTCTTCACAAATTCTCTGATACACCCTGATACACCCGATTCCAATTTTTCAATAAGTTGTAATTCTTGTTTAAGAGTCAATAGTTTGAGTTTCCACTTTTATCCATGATTTTACTTTGGATTAAAATGTAAGTAAAATGTTAACCACAAATTATTATGTGTTCGATTTTGATGTTACTGCACAACTGATAATAACTGAAAAAAATAGGTATTTAACCTTGTAACAAATAGGGAATTCCCAAAATCTGTATAAAATTCTATATACATACGGTAGTATTGTTTTGTCTGGTAGTATTGTTTTGTCGGTATTTCTTACATACACGCCTACATCGATACAAAAATTGACAAGCGCACGAGCGCATATTTTTCCCTTGATGTCATAAAACCCTAACCATCTGTATGGCGTATTCGTTATACATAATTTGTTGAAAATAACTATGAGTTAAGAAAAAAAAAAATTTTTGAGATCTAAAAATGTTGTCCGTCAAATCCGAAGTCCGTTAAATCGGGGTTCGGTAGACCGAGGCTTCACTGTATCTTGAATTGGTTGATTGTAAAAATTTATGACACGAAGTTAATTCTTGTAGCGGTCATGCATTAAATGTTATTCCAACTGTTTTGCTTATGATTCATTGAAATGAAATATGATTGAAATTAGAACATTTATTTACAACCACAGGTTGTAAATAAATGCAAGTTGATGTGCGCGAACTTTATTTACATATTGAAAAGTTTTGACATTAAAAAATATAATGATAAATAAAATTTGTTTTCATCATCGCATGTACCTTAAAATATATAAATAGATATATCAACATACATTTTTTTTTGTAGTGACATCTACCATGCCTATAAAACCAACACCACACATGCAAAAATTATTAGTTTTTTCATTGTTTCATCCACCGATCGTTAAATCGGCTTTCACTGTCGCTCTTTGTTGGCATCATGCAAAGGGTCTTAGGTTCCTTAGCTCTAACTCTTTTATACTGTGGGAACCAATCTTGTCTAGTATGGCTTTGTGCACGTCCTCCTTTATTGAGATGGCATCGATGCCTTTGATGTGTACAATAATAGGCCTAGTTTTCCTTACTTCTACTTATGTCGCATGGAGCTCTCCGTTCATAGCTGCTCCAAATGCTGACGCTTGATTAACGTCTTTCGTCAACGTCAGTAACAATCTTTCGTCTTTGGTTTCACAAGCTGATATAATTCGATTAATATTTTCCATGTCGCTAACTGCGCGAACTAATTTCAACAAGTCAGCATATATTGGGTCTTCTTTCCTTATTATGAGTACATTATGTTCTTTTGCCTTTGTCTCCGCTTGGTTTGTTTTTTCCGTTTGTCAGTAACAGTACAATAAAAGATATATCTTGTAAATATCTAAACTGTTGCTTTCCAACGTTAACAATTTCGTAACGAACCGTCAAATACGTTTTGGGATTATCACGGAGTATAAGAACAGTAATATTTATCCTCCAGATAACCCCACTTGAAAGGTAAATAATAATTATTGTATTCACTATTTGGAGACATCTGGTAGTCTAGGAACCGTGGTTCTCAACCGCCAGTTATCCCCTGTTAGTTAATGAATCATGTTATATCAATGAATCAATCAATCAGAAATTGAACCTAAATGCTTTCGTAGACTTATCTTGGAGTTAAATTCCTTCAGATATCTCCTACTGGTATTAATGGACAATATAATTAAGCTTGTTGAATAAGTTTTAAGCAATTAGGGTTTAAATAAATAACGCGTATTTGAAATATATTTCGTTATCGATTTTCAAATGTACATTTTTCTAGTAATAAAACTATTCATACAAAACGCTTTATTGATGCCCTTCGAAACTGACAAAAGCTTCTGTCTAGCGTGAAAAAAAAACGAGCAAAATTGATTGTATCCGCAAACGCATTTGAATGGGCCATAAACCGCCCGCTTTTATTTAGCCAATAACTCAAATTATGCCTGGTATTCTGCATTAAACACTCTCGTGCAAACTTTCTTCGTGTCAACTGGTGCTTCGCTCTATCAGAAGCTGGACAACTGTCAATTGAAAATTTAGAATTGAACCTGTTTGAAATTTACAATTGAACCAGTTTAGTCTACTAGAGACTAACTTAGTCTCCCAGACTCTGCCGACAAAAAATTCACAACTTATTAATCTCAACCAGTTAAATTCAATTAAATCATATATTTTTATAGTGTAAATTTGTTATTTTATAATGATTGTTAGTTCAAATTAATAGTAAACTCGCGTTATTAAAATTCAGCACACTGTTTGATTTTTGCATGAACTAATTTTAGTATTTAGATGTAAAATAACCTCCCTATTCACGATTTGCGAAATATCCTTAACGAATCCGAACCATGACCAGCATATTATACAGTCCACTGCTGCTACATCAACAGATTGATCCAGTCTGCTCCAATTAGTAATGATTAATTATTAAATGTTAAATTTAAAAGTTGAAATTCCTAATTAAAAAATGATTATTATGAACATTCTATACAAAATGAAAGTCTAAAAATTTTAAACAAAAAATGAAATATATGAACAAGTAACGTCTGATTTGATGAATCTGCAGTCTCCAGGCCTAACCCTGTTTGACGAGTTAAACACTGGGAAACGAATGTTATTAATTCAACAATAATTTAATAAATTATATGCAAACATTTTTAAATTCCCTTCAATAAAGAACGTTTCAGAAGTATATCTCAAAAATCCCTAACGGAATGAATGGGAAATTGAAGTAAGCAATTTTGAGGATACAAGTGGAATACTTATTTGAATTAGCAAGATTTAAGCTTCATCAAAATGGCTTTATTGTTTGCAAAACCGTCGAAAAGATAAACCTTTGCTGCATGATCAACAATATCGTATTTTACAAGCGAACTTTAAATGCTTCTAAAACTTTCCCCTAATTTGTCAAGCAATTTGTCAGTAAAGCGAATAAGTAAACGAGTAGATGAGTTGCAAGCAGCGAAACACCTTGAAACATCGTCTTACAGCATCTTTTCAGTTAAGTAAGTGATGTATTAACGTCATTTTATAATAAACGATTCTATTACTGAACTACATAATATAGATACAGTGCATGAACTATGCAAATTTCTCTTATAGGGAAACGTTTACTCATTTATCTAGTTACTTATACTCATCTTATACTGAAAAGTATTTTGTCAGCTTTACTTTTCACATGCTTTTTTTATGAATGCTTTAGAAATATACAAGGGTAGAATGGAAAGTCTGCTTGCATTTTAAATACAAGCAAACTTATACTGAAATTTGCACAATAATTTAATTTTTTATTAAATTTGTTGGGAATTATCCTATATAGTGGACTCAGTAAAATGCTAAACTCTCAGAAACTTTTTTTAACACTTTCTTTCTAATTGAAGCTTATAGCGGTTGGCTGGTAATAAAAAGGATTAGGCACAGTATAACACCCAATTCTTTTAATATAATCAGGAGACAAGTCCGCCCTTACTTCGTTGAGACCTAACCTCCTCTTTCAGTTTGTAAACATACTTTTGTTCAAATTTGTTCTACTTTTGACAAATTAAAATACAAATTTTACAGGTTAAAATTATATATACCGTGGACAAATTTCTAATGATAAATTGAACTTAAACATTTTTTTACTTTTGTCCAAAATTTCACATAAATAATTACTAAAACAAAAACATAAATATTGCAAACACATATCAAACAATTAAAAGATATAAAGTGAAAACAATTTATTTAATTTATTGGACTCACATTACTCAGTTTAGATGCATTTTAAAAATATTGGTATTGGAGATTGACGAGTGCCACTGCTTATTGTTACAAAGGTATTTAATTCAAGTATTCTTAACCCTTTCAGTGTCTAGTAGCTTATACTAGTACAAATTATTTTGTTTCAAAGTTCTCTGGTAGCTGTAGCTACTGTATCGTATTAAAGACAAATTTCTAATGGAAATTCTAATGCTTTCGAACTTATTGCTTTCTTTCGCTTCAGAAAATTTGTGGTAAATCTATATATCGTCAGGACCTGTAATCTCTGAGAAATTAATGAAAACATAGATTACACTAGCCTGCGATGGTTCCGTTGTTTAACTTTTGATGATTGCTTCCAATGAATCATGGAAATGACCATAGTCTCTTTCCATCACGTCAGAATTTTTTGCAAATCGTAATTTGTCATATGTAGCACATGTCGAAAAATACCATAAATATGTAACTTAATGACACTGAGGTTTGTGTAGTGTAAAACGTATAATTTTGCGCCTTAAAATAGACATAATATAGAAACTAAAACACTCACGATTTTTGTCAATTTGTCGACATCTCTTTGGATCAGACATGCTCTGTTTCAGGCTTTTCCGTGCAAGTGCTCTTCTGGGACTCTCTCCAGCAATAGTCCGCCATCATTCTAGTATTCCATCTTCCTTGGTAACACTTTTCCATTTCTTTGATGTCCTGATGGCATCCCTCACCCATCTCTACACTAACAGCACACAGAGTCTCAGGAAAGTAGTACAAATGTGACAACATCCAGAGCCTCAGGAAAGTAGTACAAATGTGAATGTATGGAATGAACCTTTTTGTCTTGACATCATGAACTCACCACAAATGTAACAAAAGGAGTCTGCAGATTTTTTACCGCCCTTAACGCCATTTGGAACACTTTATGTTTGCTTTTTAGCGTATATCTGCCAACACAAACACTCTTGATCGCGGAGAATACTTACCAACGATTGCGTCAACATCGATAGCCAGCTGAGATGTACAACACGTTTAATGATGAAAGTTCTGCCATCTGCCGGCTTGTGATGTCAACGATTCGTTTTCATCACTAACGTTTTCATCATAATAATCATTATAAACGTGCACAATTTCTAACCTATATTTTTCTAGTCAACACGTAGTGCATGTGTATAAACTTTATTAGTTATAAACTTGTAGAATATGTTCTACCTATACTTTCATATAGTCTTTATTATATTTTTGCTAATCACTCCACATACTTGATATTTTGATATATTTAAGTTTTTGGCATGCGAAATTCATCATGGCACCGAAAAAAAGGCCTCTAACGGACAACGAATTAAAATATTATTTAGATAATCCTATATGAGACGAATACAATTACTGTCCTATGATTTTGTTGGATACTCAGATGCTAAAGACAATTTACCACTACCAAATCTACAATACAAATATCAAATGTACATTCTACTCTAGATGCATCAATCTCAAAAAATAGGGAATTAGTTGGCTTTGGCGACTCATATTCTAATTGTGATGATACTGATTTGAATCGAACATGTGATCCTGAACATTCTACTTTGAAGACAATGGACAAATTATTTATTTTAAGATTCGTCGGAAAGTAAAGTTGGGAATCAGAATGCTTACAACGAGAGTTTTTTGTGTATTTAAGTAACAATACTTTTTTCCATATTTAATTTCACCCAACATTATAAATAAAGAGTAAATGGAAGTGCATCTGCGGAAGGGTTCCAATACTCTCTACTCGTCATCTGAGCACTTAATATCTGGGTACAATGTTACCTTAATCTTACGTACTTCTCATACAAGGTGCGTAATACCTATAAATCAACAACCATCGATATGCAACATTACGAACATCAACAACAACATATGAAGCTGGTTGCATTCAAAACCTAATAGTTCATAATACGAATTTTCATTTTTAGCCCGCTTGTAGCTTAGTGAGTAAGTTTCAGTTATCAAAGCCGTGATGCTCCTAATACAGAGGATGCTGAAGATGCCTTAGAATAATAGGTGAAATGGCGTCATAAATTTTGAATAAGCCGCTATTTTAAGACAGTTGTTGTGATTACGTACCTATTATAAACAACATTGTAAAGTTTACAAATCAAATAAAGACATCATGGCAAATAACGACATGATAGAACTTCATTTTATTATTTTATACTACATTTTGATGAGACAATTTTAAACATAATAGTTGTGGAATCAAATTTATATGGAATTTGAAGGCTTTTTTGGGTATTCTGATTATAATGGACTTCCGTTCGTTACCCACTTTAAAGCTATATTGGTCATCGGATCCAATTTCTTATGTTGCAATAATTTCAAGTATTTATGGAAAAAAGATTTTTTAAAGTACTTACAAATATGCACATAGATGATAACTCAAGAAAGCAACAACCTGGAAAACCAGATTTGATAAACTTTATAAAATCCGGCCTATAGTAAATCATTTAGAATTGAAATTTTGTATCATGCGTTTTGCCATTAAGAAACTTGTAAATCAACAAGAGCGAAAGAATAACATCGCGAACTAAATTCCTTTACTTCTAACTTTTAATTGAGAGCTCTGTAACTAGAAATATTCCTTATATGAATTCTCTTAGGAAAATTTTTTAGGCGTCCCCCAACTGTAACTGCAGCCTTTGGCCTTGATATCAGTTTGATTTTACTGATGGAATGCAACTCGTTTTCGTTGCAAACTAGCGCATGTAAAAACTGATGTTTTCTTGCATGTAACTTGTTACTTGTAACTTGCATGTAATATTTTAAAGTTACCAGCTAACTGTACTTAGATTTGTATTTTAATTTAGCTTTCTAATTTCTGGTAGTACGTGCCAATACTTATGACTAATAATAGTTTTATTTCTTATACGGTATGTCTCTTGCAAAGATTTAGACTTTGGTATCTTTGATTCTAAATAACTTCATTTCTTAAATTGAACAGCCTGTATATTATTTGATCATATTGTAGAACCATTATTCAGGCGCCTTATTGTATTTGACTATATTTAACTTGACTGGCTCGGTAATGACAATTTTTGAAAATCTTACATTTAATAAAATTAAATTTATTATTAATTGTTCATTTGTAGTAATAAGTTACTTCACAGGTAAATTTTAATCCCACCCTAGTTAGTAAAGCAAAATATAATCTCTCGTTTATTGTAACGAACAAATAGTATATATACATTTTATAAATTAAACAATAATATCAGTTCATTGCACAAATGACACCACTGCCTTCGATGGATTGTTGACCGTAGT
>WYDF02070143.1:0-11474 GCA_009867245.2 Adranes taylori
TTGCCAAATCGGTTCAGCCATTCTCGAGTTTTGTGCTTAGCAACACATTTAGCCATTCATTTTTATTTATATAGATTTATTGAATTCTTTATTGTGTAGTGCTAATACAGACAGACCAGCAAGTTTGCGTATCGACTAAAATTTGCCGCCTAATCTATTCACGAAATAAATTAGACGGTAAGCGATGGCTTAGTAACTGTAACCTTTAATCTATCATTTTATTAAAAAAAAAAAGAATAAAATAGTATTAACAATGGGAGAGAAAAATAATTTACAAAATGAAAAGAAATAACTTAAGATATCGATTATTAAACTCTTGTATAACAGAAACAAAAACCATTTTTCGTTATGCATTTTTCTTGTTACGCAAGAATTCAAAAATCGATTAATGTAAGTTTTTACTTACTTTTTGTACATTTCACTGTTCTCGCATTGCTAATACTAATGCTTTCTTTCTTTAAGTAAATTGTAGATTAAACGCTACAGTTACAAAGTTACTCGCAACCCATTGCCGTCGATATGTAATAAAAGCTGTACATTAAAGTCGTGCTGATGATTAATTAGGTCAGTCGAAACTAATTACCGTCTAAACTTAAAAAAAAATTATTATTTATTTTTAAAATTATTTTACAGATTGAAGATTTTGATTTTGTTTTACTTATTTTATTTTCTTACTTACATCATTATAAATAATACTTAAATACGTTTCATAATTTACCAAGATAAAGTTTTTTATAGTTACATTAATAATTAAAATTTCAAATGATTAATACATTTACGATTTCCAAGTCTAAGCAAATCGTTTTACTTGTTAAATTCTTTCTTAATTATTACATAATACTTATTAAACTCATTATGTAAGTTTAACAATAATGGTTTATGCTTTAATTAATATTTATGACATTAAAATTAATTATATTGCAACATCATCCAAGATTAAAATGGCTGCCACGTTCTATGTTATATACGTAGCTTTATGCACTACATACTTGTACGCTAATTGTTTAATACCAAAATGAATAAGAAGGTATCAGCGCATCGCTGCTATTTATATGGTTTGCTATTGTGCGTTCGTCTAAACTTTAAAAAAAATTATTATTTATTTTTAAAATTATTTTACAGATTGAAGATTTTGATTTTGTTCTACTTATTTTATTTTCTTACTTACATCATTATAAATGATACTTAAATACGTTTAATAATTTACCAAGATAAAGTTTTTTATAGTTACATTAATAATTAAAATTTCAAATGATTAATACATTTACGATTTCCAAGTCTAAGCAAATCGTTTTACTTGTTAAATTCTTTCTTAATTATTACATAATACTTATTAAACTCATTATGTAAGTTTAACAATAATGGTTTATGCTTTAATTAATATTTATGACATTAAAATTAATTATATTGCAACATCATCCAAGATTAAAATGGCTGCCACGTTCTATGTTATATACGTAGCTTTATGCACTACATACTTGTACGCTAATTGTTTAATACCAAAATGAATAAGAAGGTATCAGCGCATCGCTGCTATTTATATGGTTTGCTATCGTTCGTTCGTTTCCATTATGGCGAAGAAACGAATTGATACGACTTGTTATTCCGGGTGTCTCCGCTATTGATATTATATTGATTGACCTGAAGTTGAAGTATAGAGATGCGGGTATATATCTCTAGTGATATTGTTACGGAAAAAGGTTACAACAGAAAAAACGTCTCAAACTGAGCACTCAGCAGAGACCATAAAGTTTTCAACCACCGTTAAGAATATATTTAACTTAGTCTTAATATATTCTTAAGTGTTAGTCTTACTTTAACTTAGTCATTATAACTTAGTCATTTAACTTAGTAATATAGTTCAGTTTAATATTTAAAGTGCATGCAATAAGTGCTATGAATTAAATAATTTGCTTAATTCTACGTCTGGTGATACTTTATGTTTGTGTGAAACCTGGCTGTATCTTGAAGAAATAAAAGATTTTTCATTAAATGGATATGTGCTTGCTAATTATAATTGTCGAAATAATCTGAAGGGTGGTGTAAATGCTATATTTATTAAATCCATATTTTCAAAGAAATAGCAAAGAAATAGCACTTGAAGTGTCTTGTACGGATAAAGTATTTGAGTACATATGCAGCTGCAGTTAAGGTTAGTAATAACGATGATCTTATTCTTTCGTTGTATAGATCACCATCTGGCGACAGTGACGATTTTCTTGGTAGATTATTTACGATTACTTCTTGAAAATTTAAAACCGTTAGGATATGTACGGATATTAATATAAATTTACTCAAGACCAGTACAGGGAGCAAACTGTTTCTGGATGTTGTTAAGTCCTTTGGATTAAAGAAAATTGCGCAAATTGTTACTACATCACATTCCGTTACTCTTATTGATAACATATTTTGTAACCTAGTTGATTATAAAGTAGAAGTTGGTGAATCAGGTATTTCGGACCAATATTATATAAAACGCATGCTTATTAATAATGATGTAAGAGACTACAATAGTTACTTCACTACACGCTCCTGTACCAGTAATGCCAGACTTCATTTCCGATTCTTACTAGAAAATGAAAACTGGAACGAATACTCGCAGGATGATAGTGACAGTAAATTTTCATACTTTTATGAAAAATTTACGCATTCTTTGAATATTGTTTCCCATTTGAGAACCAAGAAACTAAGGCACCAGGAAGGATTCGGTTATAGAGGTACAAGGGAACTATCACAGATGAATGATCAATTAAAATGACTACATTGGCTGAAGAAATACAACACTGATTCAACTACAAGCGAAGAGTACATTTGTTTAAAGAAACAATATGTGACTGAAAACGGAAAAGATAAATTATAATAATAGTTTAATAAAAAATTCCAGCCCGCTAAAACAGTGTGGAATATTATAGGTAATAGTATTAATAATAGAGTAAATTATGAAATTAATATTTCTTATTACTTGTGCCTCGAAAAATTGTTTCCCCTGTCCGGGACTCGAACCTGGACCTCTCGATTGCTCTTCCAATAGAGCTAATGGTGCACTAAATTAAGACACAAATAATTTTTAATATGTATTTGTTTTCCGTATCTTTTAAGATAGGCAACTTATATATCAGGATTTCTTATGACCACCTATTTGCTACCGTCGATCGATTCATTCGTCAACGGGTAGTTGGAGCCACCTGGATGTTTTTATTAATTTCTTTTCCGCTTTGCTGGCGGTCGCATGTTTAATTGAATATGTGATGTTTCGTGGTTAAACTTCCACGATTATTTAATATTTAATAGATTTTATGAAATTAATATTTCTTATTACTTGTGTCTCGAAAAAATGTTTACCCTGTCCCGTCCATCTACCCGATGACGAATGAATCGATCGACTGTAGCAAACAGGTGGCCAAAACAAATCCTGATATATAAGTTGCCTATCTTAATAGATAAGAAAAACAAACACATATTAAAAATTATTTGTGTCTTCGAATAAGTGCCCGTTAGTTCAATTGGAAGAGCGATAGACCGGCAATTGAGAGGTCCGGGTTCGAATCCTGGACGGGGTAATTATTTACAACGAGACACAAGTAATAAGAAATATTAATTTATTAAATAATGCCAGCGTGGAGGTCTAACCACGAAACATCAAATATACAATTAAAGTATTAGTAATACCAGTAAATCCAGTAAAATGAATAAGATTACATTCAAAAAAAAAGGAAACAAACGAAATATGAAAAATTACAGACAACATTATTCATTTTCTCTAAAATAATTGAAAAGGTTTAGTAAATCGATTACTTCAATCAATTTGATCTCCTAAATAAAATTCAATCACGGGTTCAGTAGGGGACTTTCAACCACACAAGTCATTTTCGACTCAATACACTCCGTACTAGGGGCACAGGGTCCTCTTTGTTTTCAACAATCGTGGTAAATTAAATTTACCAGAAACGCTGACATTAACACATGCCTTATCACAAGACGTGGTCAAGATTTGAACGTGTCTCGACGTCGTAATACCGCTTAAAATTTTAATATGTAACAAATTTAACCCTTAACCGGCATAGTGGAGTCCCAGGCACCTAGCAAATATAAAAGTATTTAATAACTTTCGTATTTTTCCGCCAGGCGACGCACTTCCTTCACTAGCTTCACGCGATACGAGAACCTATTACGTGTGAAGTCAACTGTATTGTACATAGATATCCGAGTCCGTGGGACTCCGCGACACATTTAATGTAATATTTTAAAGTTAGCCACTATGTCAAAGAATTACATCTACTGATCCTAGGTTTGAGGAAACTGTGCTAAGATGCTTAAAAGGATGTGAAACGGAGTTTTCGGACCAAGACAGTGATAAAGCAACATTACTATTGAAAATGTTATCAAAAATGAATGTTATCAAAAACTATACAGAGAGTGAGCTTTCTGATAATGAATTTGATGCAGGTTGTTGAAAGTGACACTAGTGATTTAGGTAAAAAATATTTCTACGGTAAAAACAGGTACAGGTGGGTTTTCACTGAATCAACGCGAAATCTAAGGACTCCAGCCCACAATATATTGAAGTTGCCTGGAAATACAATGCTTTTCCACAAATTGTACATCTGGAGGCATGGCAATTTTCGCAAGATGTACTAAATATTGTTGTGCATTATACAAATTTAAAAATTCAGGAATTTTTTAATAAGACATACAATCATGATCGTACAGAGAAACGAATTCTGTTGAAATAAATGGTTTTCGAGGACTTCTGCTAGCAACTGCAGACTTTAAATCTAGTAATGATGCAATTGAATCAATATTTTCAACAGACAGGACGGGAAATTTTTCTGCTAGTAATGTCTTCAAAAGATTTGCTGTTTTATTGGCTTGCCTGAGGTTTGAGCAATATCACATATTTAAAAAAAATTAATCACAGTTAACAATCAATTTGCTCTTTGGGACCCTATGCAACTGTCGACGAAATGTTGGTGGGCTTTACAGGCAAATGTAAATTCAAAATGGATTTACCGCGAATAAACCTGTGAAATATGATTTAAACATCCAACGCCTTGTTGATGCTCACACCCACTACATATACAACACCCACTACAAGACAAATTGCCTAGAAATCAGAGGAAATATTATTCTACTTGTAACCCAAAATTGAAAAGAAAAACTGCTTATTTATGTGTTTAATGCAGAAAACCAATTTGTTTGGAATGCTCTAAAAAATGTGTCTGCAGTGCATTGATAATCTAGACGAATCCTAATACTTCTTTATAAGATATAATTTAGAATTTAATGTTTTATATTTGAGACATTACCAAACATGTTTTCAATAAGAAAAGTAATAATATTTTTTTGACAAAAAAGATTAAAAGAAATACGCTTTATTTTGGTAAAAAAATTAATATTTTTGCTTTTAGATTTAATTTGTTACTCAGTTGATAATAAATATAGAACTTTGTTTCTTTTTAAATACTGCAAATTAAAAAAAAATTCAATGACATTAAACGCTCAGCATTTTTCATGTTTGGAGTCCCAGGGTCTCCGCCACTGTTAAAATATCCGACCGTCAAGTGTTAACCAAATTATATAGAACAAACAGAAATATGCATTACTCATTACTCTACTAAATCATTGCTTTAATTTCTACTAAATCATTACTTTAAGTAACTTATATAACGAACCTATGTTGTAACAACTATGATTGGCAATAAACATTATTATTATAGAGAAGGAATATAATAAGGTTTATTGTTCTTAAAATTTAAAACTTCACTCGATTCGCGATTTTAATTAACTGACAATGTGTAGCTTCTATTTCTAATTAAAAATTTGTTAGAATAATTCCATTACCACATTCCATTAATAAAAATAGCAAGTAAAACTAGAGATAAGTAGCGAACTAGAGATAATTTGATTTATGCTATTATTTATTCTTCTGATTGGAACTTGACTTCTCTTGCAACTGGAGACATCGGTGGAATTAAATGGTTGGAAGGAGGATGGTTAGCAAATCTTAGGAAGATTAGAAATATGACCAATGGGACAGTATCTGTCATCCGTTGGAAATTTTAAGGATCAATGTTGCGTTGCTCTTCTGGCGAAAATCTATGGGAACTTAAAGTTGTTCGCCTAATCAGAGTTCAATGTAAAAAGAATCAATCTGCTTCTATATGTAAAGTGGCAAAAGAGTTGCCACTTTACATATAGAAGCAGCCAATGAGAATAAATCATATAATAATTTGACGAATTTTACGGAAGTAATCCGCGAAGGTCAAAACCAATATAGATGCATTTGTGCGATGTTAGCTTTTCTCGTGCCAGGCTGTATCAGCCTAACATAATAATACGTTTTGATGTGTATGTATGCTACGCGAATCGTCTCGCTCTCGTACAAGGATGTAATGTCGTATAGTTTCCCGCGGATATGTTATGAACGTAGGTGTTCGATATTTTGCTTGCGTGACTTAAGCCCTTTCCACTACATAGGTATTAAACATCTACGATTTTCTCGCATTCAACGAATTAATATACTAGATCAGAATTGACCAACCAGCATGTAGAATCAGGTGCAGGACTTCTAAGCAAAGACCGAGTGGATGACCTAACAACGGTGAACAAGGTTCAACTCCAATGTTTCTCTATAAAAAAATTATGGAATAGGATAGAAAACGATGCAGGCTGTGAAGCTTGAGAAGAAAACATACGGTACCAGACGGTTTGGCACCATTCGTAAAATTGGACTATGCCAGGATATTCAGTAAATTTTTTGGCGGAAAACATGAATTTGCTAAAAGCAGAAAGAAACTGCTTTTTAACTATCATTCCAATTTAGAGAAAAGGTTTTTGTCTAAATTGTTTTCCTACATTTTCATTTGTGAAGATTTTTATTCCAATCGTCTGTCTGACTTTATACAAGGCAAACATGTTTTTAAAATAGATTTATTGTAATTGCTAAAAGACATTGAAACATCTGTTACGCTATTATATCCATTGTACAATTTAGTTCTGCTATTGCTACACATCACAATCTGTTTGAAGACATCCAACTCATCCCGCCCGATTCAAATCTGAATGCAAAATCTGGTTTGTGACCTTAGGGCATTATTTATTTAAAACTATTATATTTACAACCATACAGAAATGTGACAGTTTTCTGAGTATAGTATATGTATAGGGCATCCGAAATAATACTGGTCTCGCGATTCTATGTCTCGCGATTCTGGTCTCGCGATTCTATTATGATTCAACTAAAGATATTACATACCACTGTCTAGATCGTTGAAATGTCAAAGAATAATTCCACTATATGAATCGTATAGACAACCAAACATACAATCGTAATTTTAACTCTCATTATATGAAAGATATAGAAATCAGGAAAAGTTTCGATTCCGAGATTTTAATTGATAAGTGCATTCTGGTAATCTCTGAATAAAAAAATATGTCATTTATGAGTCTTTTTATTTACGAGGATAGTCTCTGAAGTACCCGAAGTGACGGTAGATGGTAGTTATTCTTTGAAAAGAATGACTGGTAGAAAGTTTCAAACCTTTAAAACTTAAATTTGAAGTCCTCTGGATCTTGTACTCTATAATTCGGAAGTCTATTGTGTCCTGGCCTCTTGCCACATGACCAAAGTATCGAAGTATGCTTCTGTTTATTGTTGTAGTGAGCCTTGTTGTTACTATAGGACCAAGACATTCGTACGGTGGGAAATTCTAGGTACTCGCAATCTCTTTCGGTGCACCAGCAATTTCGTGTTCATTGTGATGCTGCTGTCTCCAGATTTTGGTCAGTTTGACCATGGATGTTCTTCTCATCGCAATACGTCTACAGATTTCTTCCTCGCATCCCCCACTATCTGTTATCACTGAACCTATGTAGTTAAAATGGTAAGTTGGTTGTTACTGTTACGGTTGTTACGATGGAGGTCATCACTGTTTGAGCCGCCTGAAAAATTACAGCGAACATCTTTACGGCGTGGGATGTCTCCTAAACTCGTACATACATATAAAATCTGCGGTAGCACCTTCACTTCGAGACATGACCTGGTTCGAAATATACTGCTTCGATTTTGAATCTATATAATTTTTAGAGACAATTGAATAGTCATATACGCCGAAGTTAGCTACCCTCAGTAGTTAAATTTCTTTTATTTGATGTTTAATTAATTTTTTACGGGTTTAGAGATAGAGTTACGCTGGATTTGGGCTGTTTTTTTCATTTTAAATGTTTAAAGTGTTTCATGTAGCGACTGTAAGATCACCTTGCTATTTAGGCAACATCTAGTGGATTTGCTAAAAATCCTAGAGATTTGAAGGATGTAGTGAATTCTACAGGGTAACGATCCTTTTCTTTTTTGATTTCTAAATTTATGTGGGGGGGGGGGGATTTTTTGGCTACGAGGGTCGTATAGAAAGGGGATTTAGATTATATTGTTCCTGTTTGGATTTTGTGGATTTTACGAGATATCGAGATTAATTAATTAGAGCTAAATAATTGTGTGAAAATTTTGAGATATATTTAGATTTTGGGAATTTTAGATTTTGGAAAATATATAAGATTTGAGAGCTTTGTGTAGTGCACGGGGTGACGGACAAATTGTCGTATTCTGTATTTATTGATTTGGATTTTAACATGTTGTCCAATTAAGTACAAATTTGAAAGAACTTTACAGGTAATAATTTTTGTCGCCAAGAAATCTACTTACTTTTGTTATACTATGTTATTGTTGTTTATACCCGATTTATGATTATAATGGTTTAGTCATATTACCGACTAGGACAGAATATTTATGAAAACGGTTTAACGGCCGTTGTGTTAAAGAAAAAAGTTTCGAATATAGTGCACTAAAGAACATTATTTATTTGAAATTGCGAACCATATAAAATAAAATAATCATTAAATAAGTTAAATAAAGAAAATAAAAAAATTAAATAAAATAAAATAAAACAAAAATTTTAATAGGACTTTAAAATGAATTTATATTTTTTTATAAGATTTTTCTTCATAAACGAGTTAATAAAATCGTCGCTAATAAATCATTGTAAACTATTTACATAAATTTGTTTACTTTATGTGCTTATTTGCATTAATTGCACATATTTGCTTATTGGCTTTAATCGCTTATCCATTATAAGATATATTCACGTTATAAATAAATTGCGTAACTTGTTAAAGTTGGGTTTATTTTTATCTTCCTTTACCAAATATTTTATCCTTCTTCTATGCAAGGTGTTAGGTTACATCGCACATAGCAGTGGCGCCCATATCTATGCAGGAAGTTGTCGAAGCGTTTTGAAGACCCACGACCGACGACGCATTTGCAACGATTATCGTAGTTGATCGAAACGAAGAGGATTTCGTTCCCTTTTCCAGAGTTAAGTCTTCAGTAGAGCGAGAGTAGACTGGAGGGAGAAGTAAAAGAACCGTTATAAACTTTAAAAAAATTCGAGAAAATTCCGGTAATTCGAGATACTTTATTTCTTTTTCGTTTAAATTTTATTTGATTTTTCAATAATATGGTGTTGTAACACTTGAAAGAAAATTTATTATATTAAATTCATTTTGTTAATTTTGAAATCATAAATAATCTAAATGAAATAAGCTAGCATAAATAATCTAAATGAATATTATCAGGTTAAATAGGTCAAATCATCTAAATGACAATTAAATCTATACGAATATTACCAACTTTTCAAAATATAATGCATTTATTTGCAAAAACTGTAAAATGTGAACAAAACCTTATAAAAATTAAGCCAAAAATATCACCTCTCTCAGATGTAGTAATAGATCGGTCTAGTGTATGGACAATCATAATTAAATTTTACTAACAATTTAAAAAAATTACTTCCAAAATTTTGAAAAAACTTTTTGTTAGTACAAAATTCAGACGAAACGGTAGCTCCACCAAATATGTCACATTTATTTTTGTAACATGGGATTGTGTAAACCGTAACTGGATAAATAAATTCTACTTCCACTTAAAGCCCATCCAATCCAACCTGACTCAAAGTAATGATTAGTTTATGGCGTAGACAGAATTTATAAATTATTATTTTGGGGTTGTTCAATATACATACACGGATCCATCTTTTAATTAAACAATAATTATTAGTGCCCTTGTTTGAATGAGGCCAACGATTTAACCGTACTAAAACAAGTACGGCTATGAAATCAACTTACATACTTTAATCTAAATTTTAAACCATTCTATTATTCAATAAATAATTCATTTGACATACTACAATTATTGAAGGCTTTGCCAAATAATAAAACACGTTCAAGTTAAAATTTATTTACATCTTAATTAAATCATGATAGAATTATTCACTGTTGAATAAATCTAACACCAAAATTCAAACAACTAAGCATAAACATCAACTCTATTAAATGGTGCATAGTCAAAGGTAAAAATAAAATAAACCATTACATTAATTTTAATCATTTATTCAAAATATAATCAACATTATTTGTTCAAGGTAAAATAAAAAAAGAACCAAAAAGTTTGTCAATTAAAATTGATACTAAAATAATTTCTACTCACAATTTAAACAATCCGCCATTATTTTTACAATAAAAAAGAACGAGAAAATGCGCGTACTTTGTGTGCGCCGTATGCTGCATTTATTTTGCATGTGTCAATAAATCGCGTTTCCCTTCGATTATATATTTAAAAAGTTTAAAAATCTTTACATTAGAATCCCAAAAAGTGAACATGTCTAATACCTTTTTTGGTGTCACAATTGATATATGTATATATATTATTTGCGGAGTGTCAATGGTGAAACGTATCGTTTATTATTGTAAGTTACAACCAAACTCTTGTTATTTTTAAGTTACGCTGTTGAATTCAGCTACATTATACAAATTATTATCTACTCCTAAAAACTATCGTGTAGACTTCTTAAAGAGCAAATCTATACTGGATGTACCATAAACTATTTACTACCACCCAATGTTGGCTCATAGATCTGCTTCAAGTATTTATTATAATCTTAACGCAATAGTGCTAGACCCAACCTCACGGTCATGCTTAAATTAGTTCCTGATGTTTTTGCTTCTTGCCAGAAATCGCGTTAAAATCTTTTTCTATGTCCATAAATCTTTTCGCAGCGCTCATCTCTATGGTGCATAATCAAATAGATGAAAACATACAAGTTGAAAATCTATATATTAGAGTCGTGATTATACATAATTGTTATGTAATTTATTAGGCAAATATTTATTAATGTTTATTATGCACACAACCTACCAGTTATCGATAAGTATTTAGTTTATTGTAATAAACGTGCTAGTGATAAAACATTTGACTAAAAAGTTCATTGTTTGTATACTAGAAATATATATGAGGTCCAATTAGTTAGACATCTTAGCAAGCCTCCGAAGACATGTTAGCAAACATTATTAATTTAGCTCAAACATTGCAAACCTTGCTTGAAAAAACCGAACAGGATTATTGAATTTCTAGTATATACACA
>WYDF02070154.1:0-11474 GCA_009867245.2 Adranes taylori
TCTACCTTTGTGGTCTCTCATATATGATTCGCAATTTTCGATGATTGCTTGCTTAATTAAACAACTATTATAATAAAAATATTTTGTACGAAAAGATTGATTTTATTGGTGCTACCATTCAAAACATTACTTTGGGATAGAATCAAGATTTAAAATTATCGTTAGTCTTAACAACGAACGCATTTTGAATGAACCATAAAACAGCAAAGCCCCAGTCAGTCTGTACTTAGCTAAATTGAAGTATTGCCGACGCTCTGCTACTCTTCGAAGTATATAAACAGTTACCACCACCGTATTCGACCACCTATAAGTGGTAGTTTGCTCGCGATTATAATTTGTTGCTTCAGTTTTGTACAAAAGAGACAAACTTGTAAATAAAACTGTCCATCCTTCCTTCATTCCTTGCTTGTAGCGCATCGCTTCCTGCTCCGGATCCCCAGCGTCTACAAATCCTCTCTGACGTCATCAATACACCTCTTCCTTGGCCTGCGGAGCTTCCTTCTGCCCTCCGATTGTTGGTCTTTTTGGGGATTTTATCTCCCTCCATTCTTATTACATGCTCCAGATACCGCGGCCATCTCTTCTTCACCTCAACGACCAGGTCAATATCACCCTAGAGCTGATATATTTCTTGGTTGGTTCGAATGCACCACTAGCCATTTTCACAAATCGTTCTGAGGATCCTTTGCAGCACCTTTCTTTCCCACACCCGGAGCAGATTCTTGAACATTCAAGTTTCACATCCATAGAGCACCAGTGGTCGAATTATTATGCGGTACACGATGAGCTTGAGCTTTATAGAAAGGGTTGAGGATTTCAGTAACTTATAAAAAGCATAGACGCATCTGTTCCCTGCGGTAATTCGTGCTTTTATCTCTGTACTGATCGCATTGTTCTCAGTCACCAGGTACTAGATACTTAAACTCTCCAACTCTCTCATACCTTCCTTTTTGGCATCAGCCGCAATGACAGAATGTGGTCCAAGGTTGGCCTGTTGCGCCGAAACCTACACGAGTATTCGCCTAATTCCTTCTCCGCATATGTCTCCAGCCTCCTTGCCAGTACCTTCGAAAAGATCCTGTATGCAACTTTCAAATGAGTAATCTCACGATAGTTACTGCAAAGCATCTTGTCATTCTTCATTCAATTAAATTAAGTGAAATATCTATACGAATCAGAATTATCCCCCGACCATTATACCGTCCACTGCTGCTATAGATAGCTCTTTAACTTGAATAAGGGTCCTCTGGTAGGAACGAAATTCGGATAGGTTTTGCAATAATTGGTACTATTATTGGAATAAAGAATTTTTGGAGCTCTTTGGAACGCTTCTTTGATTGCCTAAGAAATATAAGAAGCGATATTGAAATCTTCGTACAATAGCGAAAAATAGAAAACAAAAATGATTAATAGACTAAAAAATCATCCAAAAAGAGAGATAAATAAGTTGGTTGAAATTCTAAAAGAATAAAAGACTACACATGATGTTCTACCATTGATAACATCATGAGCAGAAGAATCCTATTCATTGTAGAAAAATCTCCGCAGGAAATGGTTAACAGAGGAGAAAAGAAAAACAATAATCAAATCGTATACATAAATTGTGGCGTTATTTTTGAGCTCATTTGGAAAAGTAGTGGAAATTCCTTATGCGACAGCTTGGCATACATGTATTTAAGTTGTCCACATAATATTTAAAGTAACTCAATTATATTTTGAACATTGTTTAAGTCGCGTTATTACGAGAATAAACTAAATCTATCTCACACCTGAAGATTATCACTGTTGTCAAAAAACCAACTCCTGACATGATCTCGCACGATATGCGAGGTCCATGAATGTACGAAAGGTAGGAATTGGAATGTATATTTAAGGGAGGAGGCAAGGGAAACGTGGATAATGAATAAAATATTGAAGGAAATAAGTAGAAGAGAGGGATAGAAAGATGGAATAGAGGAATAAAGAGATGTAGGAAAGAGAACAGAAAGTGGGAGTGTATGTGGTTAGATTATCAGAACATGGACGATTGGAACCGACGGATGATCTAGGAGAAAGAATAGAAACCTCGAGATGGATTACGGAAAAGGAGGTCTTTGGGAAAATATTAGGTAAGAGAATTCTCGGAGTTCTTACCAAGAGACCTTTGATTCTCTCTCATGTATGAAAAGTTTATATGTTACGTGCCAAGCTGGAAATTGTACAATTCGCGCACTATACAATGATTTTTGTACCTACCGCGAAGTATACAGACTAATTTGTACAAAGTGAGAATGGTGTTACGAGTTTTGTACTGTTCGAGAACTGTACAACCCATTTGTCCTGAGCTGTTAGTTTCAATCTTTCGGCCAACTTAGTACAATATAATCTTGTACAAAGCCCGATAGAAAGTCGCCTAACTAGCTGAAGGGTTTTTTATGTTCGGCAATATTATTATGAGCCCCGTAACTACCTTGAACATCAAAAGAACAACAATGGAAATAACAATATAACAACAGTTGATATAATTTTATTTTATTTAAAGCAAACATAATTTAGCTGTACATACACCATTTATTTATTGGTACAGCCCATTGAATTATGGTACCGAGAAATGCACAAAACTCTTTTTTTCCTGCATGTACATTTCTTATTCATACATTGCTGCGTGCGCACAGCAAAACTCTTTTTTGACCGCCGACTATTAATATCTGTGAATTTGCGGCTCGTAAAGATACTGATGCATTTGGCACTTCTTTGATGTCCAAACAAAAGTATTGTATAGCTGTAATATAACTCCTTTCTTTGTTTCTAGGTTCTAACAGCTATCAGAAGTCACTTCCATAACAACGCCTAATATCAGATAATAAATATTAAAAATAAAGATAATGAGATTTAACAGAAATTAATATTTTCTACTCTAAAACATACCTATAAAATTTCGGAGATCGCATTTGCTCCGGTCCACATCATGTATTGGAATTTTTACAGTTGTTCCAGGTAGGATATTTGGAATCACTCTATAACCTCATACGTTTTGCTTGCTGCTCTAACGGCTATCTGCAAATTTTTTTGGATGTTCAGATATACTTTATTTAGTATGGAAATTTCTTCTACCTCTCTCTCTCTCTCTCTCTCTCTCTCTCTCTCTCTATCTCCTCAATTTGTTCTGATTGCGAGTCTTCTTTTAGGCTTTCTACAAGATTAAATTGTACCAAGTTGGCGGAAATATTGAAATTAACAGCTCAGTACAATTGGGTTGTACAGATCCCGAACAGTACAAAACTCATACTGCCAAGTCCGCTAATGCACACTTTGTACAAATTAGTCTGTGCACTTCGCGTTCGGTACAAAAATCAGTGAAGAGTGCGCGAATTGTACAATTTCCGGCTTGGTACGTAACATATGGTAACTTTTTCAGACCATTTTTGCATTTTTTTTATATTATGAATTTGTATATTTATGTTAGAATGGGGGTAAGGAAGGTAGGAACTATTGATAAAGGATGTGAAGTAAGGTTTTTGTAATTTTTACTTAGTTAGCTGTTTTGGCAGTTATAGGCTGACCTATAGAATGCGGCTGTAATTTGAAAGTTATTCATCCAAGATTGTATATAAACATACTTATTTGATCAATAAGTTTTGTATTATTTACATGAATTCCGGAGGTAAATTAATTAAAACCAAAAACCTAGTAACACAAATAAGTTAAAAAGTAATATGTAATTCAAACAACCAGACATCTGAGAGAACACATGCGAATACACGCATCAAGGCGAAATTTGGTTTATTTCGATCGTCAAGGTGGTCTATCTCATTTTGTTTCATATTCATGCAAATAATCTAAATAACCTAAACAGTATGTTTATTTTCATGAGCATATAACTAATACAGTCGAAATTTGATAATCCGGATATTTGTTGCACAGAAAATTCACTATTAATACTTTTAATATGATTAACATTAGCAATTAAATGCAAAAGATATATATCCAGAAAAATGTTGTTGTTTTTGATTTTGTACATTTTAATTATGTTTATCATTTTAAATGCTTTTTGTTTTTACTTTTAAGCGGCTTTAGGCTTAACTGATACATGCTCGCGACTAAATTTAGCATTGTGCCAATGTTATTTAGTGCTTTAACTTAACCAAGCAAACCCCGAAGTAGTTGAAGCTGAATGTTCTTTAACTTCCTCGAAGAAGTTAAAGAACTTTTCAGTCAAAAAATAAGTAACTCTTATATGTTTAGTTAAATAAATGTACTTCCTTATTTTTATTATTTTGTTACCGGTTTCGCGTATCGCATTGTCAGGCATAATTACAATAACTTCTTTAGTTTTACACATTTAATTCAATTTATATAATATTTATTTATACATTTTATTCAGGCAGAAATTTTTTATACATTTAAGATTTTAAATGTATAAAATTTTTATTGTGATAACGGAAACCAATAGCAAAATGCGATCAGTTATCGCATAGTCAGGCAGAACTGCAATAAACTTTTTATTCGTTTTGAATGTATTTAAAATGTACAAAAATAGTAATACATTTTACATTTATAGTAATACTTTTTAAATGTATAAAAGTTTTATTGTATTTTTGCCTGACGATGCAATACGTGAAAACAGTAGCAAAATAATAAATATTATAATTTGCAAGGAAATAAAAGATGTACTTCTTTATTTTTATCATTTTGCTACCGGTTTCGCTTAACGCATCGTCCGACAGAACTATGAATTTTTTTATACATTTTAAATGTATACAAATAATAATACATTTTGCATTTATAGTAATACATTTTAAATGTATAAAATTTTTATTGTTGTTCGACCTGATGATACGATAAGGGAAACCAGTACCACTTTTTTTGCCTTATTTATTTTTATTATTTTGCTACTGTTTTAGCATATCGCATTATCAGGCCTATAATAAAATTTTTATACATTTCAAATGTATTACTATTTTTATATATTTTAAGTACATTTAAAATGTATAAAATTTTTATAGTATGCGATAAGCTGACGATGCAAAATAATAAAAACGAAAATAAATAAGAAATAAAATTTATACTTTCTTATTTATTTTAATTTTTATTATTTTGCTATAGGTTCCGTTTATCGCATAGTCGGGTAGAACTACAATAAACTTTTTACACATTTTGAATATATTTAAAATTTATACAAATAGTAGTACATTTTACATTTATTGTAATACATTTTAAATGTATAAAATTTTTATTGTAGTTCTGCCTGACGTTGCAATATGCGAAAACAGTAGCAATATAATTAAAATTAAAATTTATGAAGGAAATAAAAGTTGTACTTTCTAATTTATTTTAATTTTTATTATTTTGCTAACGATTCCGTTAATCGCATAGTCAGGTAGAACTACAATAAACTTTTTATACATTTTAAATGTATTTAAAATGTATACAAATAGTAATTCATTTTGCATTTATAGTAATACATTTGAAATATATAAAATTTTTATTGTTGTTCGACCTGATGTTGCGATCATGGAAACCTGTAGCAAAATAATTAAAATAAAAATAAATAAGGAAGTACCACTTTCATTTCCTTATTTATTTTTGTTATTTTGCTAATGTTTTCGCATATCGAGTTATCAGGCAGAACTATAATAAAATTTTTATACATTTCAAATGTATTACTATTTTTATACATTTTTAATACATTTAAAATGTATACAAATTTGATTGTAGTTCTGCCTGACGATACGATAAGCGGAACTGACAGCAAAATAATAAAAGAATAATAAATAAGGAAATAAAAGTTATACTTTATTTATTTTAATTTTTATTATTTTGTTATCAGTTTCGCTTATCACATAGTCAGGCAGAACTAGAATAAACTTTTTATATATTTTGAATGTATTAAAAATGTATAAAATTTTTATTGAGTTCTGCCTGACGATGCAGTACGCGAAAACGGTAGCAACATAATAAAAATTAAAATTTATAAAGAAGTAAAAGTTGTACTTCTCTATTTATTATTATATTTATTATTTTGCTACCAGTTTCGCTTATCGCATCATCAGGCAGAACTATCAATTTTTTATATATTTTAATTAAAATGTATACAAATAGTAATTCATTTTACATTTAAAGTAATACATTTTAATTGTATCAAAATTTTATTATTGTTCGACCTGTTGATGCGATAAGGCAAACCAGTAGCAAAATAATGAAAATAAAATAAGGATTTTATTTCCTTATTTATTTTTATTATTTGCTCCTGTTTTCGCATATCGCATTATCAGGCAGAACTATAATAAGAATTTTATACATTTCAAATGTATTACTATTTGTATATATTTTAAGTACATTTAAAATGTATAAATTTTTTATAGTAGTTCTGCCTGACGATGCGATAAGCGGAACCGATAGCAAAATAATAACGAAAATAAATAAGAAATAAAAGTTATACTTTCTTATTTATTTTAATTTTTACTATTTTGCTATCGGTTACGTTTATCGCATAGTCAGGTAGAACTACAATAAACTTTTTATAAATTTTGAATGTATTTAAAATGTATATAAATAGTAGTACATTTTACATTTATTGTAATACATTTTAAATGTATAAACATTTTATTGTACTTCTGCCTGACGTTGCAATATGTGAAAACAGTAGCAAAATAATTTAAATTAAAATTTATAAGGAAATAAAAGTTGTACTTCTGTATTTAATATTATTTTTATTATTTTTACATTTTAAATGTATTTAAAATCGATAAAAATTGTATTATAGTTCTCCATGGAATAAATTGCTTGTGCAAAATTCGCGGAAGGCGAAGGCGTGGTGAAAACAGTGAGTGAAAAAATGTTTTGACTGGAGTTACTTGAAGAAACGAAAAGTAAAATAGAAGCAAAGATCATTTGTTAGGAAGCAATTAAAAAATTAAAGTCACAGAGATGAAAGACAAGTAAGAACCACAAAAGTGGATTAAAGCAACAAAATTTATTGTCAATGCTTTTGAAATGAAATGTAGTTTATCTAAAATTATTCACAGGAACCGATTTTCTATCTCACGAACAACCACAACAAATGTTTAGTGGTTGAGGAAGTTGAAGCATACTGTCCAAGCATTCTACATGTTGTGTGTACATCACGTTCCACAGGGTTCGACCTAATTCTGAGCCCTGAATAAATTCGTAAACCAGCGTCCAACGTTCTCCAATCTGCTATACATAAGTTCCCTATCCAACAGGTACATTGTTAAAGCCACCTGAAAATAATAGGGTACTTTCTTGACAGTCGGTTGCTTGTTTTATGCTACATAAGTCTGCGGTATTAAATACTTTCTGACCTTTAATGACCTTGTACAGCCTTGTATGCTTTGCCAGTCTATACTACCGCCTTGAACCTAATGCTGAGCACTGAGTAAGTTTGTAAGCCAGTTTCTGAGTTCTCCAAATGCCTTCCAGTGTGCTATACATAAGTACCCTATCCGACAGCTACCTTGTTAAAGCCACTTGACAGGGTACTTTCTTTGCTTGGTTTATGCTGCATCAGTCCGCGGTATAAAATATATTTTGACACTACTTAGTGCACACATATTTCTTGTAGATCTTGTGCAGCCCTGTCTTCATTGTCAGTCTATAGTACCGCGCGGACAGCTTCAACGAGCGAGCGCCTTTCTCTGAAGTTAAGTTGTATATTGTGCTGTCCGTTACTCTCGTTGAGTCTGTAAGCTTCCACTCTTTGCAATAACAGCCTCTCCAGTAGCTTTTCCACCTCGACGATCAAGCATATTTGCCTGAACGATCCAGTCCCCTTGTTCTTCGGAGTCAGTATTAAGTTGGCCCTTTTCCATTTCTGAGGATAGAACTCAGTCCTTTACTCTAGTTAAAGACCTAAAGGACCTCTCGGGTTGACCTAAAGAAGGAATAAATTCTGGATGCAAGAGTACAACAGCTTGTGCAAGATTTGCTCAAGGCGAAGGCATGGTGAAAATACTGGGTGATAGAATGTTATGACTGGAGTTGAGTGAGGAAAGGAAATGAAAAACAGAAGCAAAGATCATATGTAAGGAAGCAATCAGAAAATGAAAGTAATAGAGATAAAAGAGAAGTGAATTAAAGATACCAAATTTATTGCCAATGTTTTTCAAATGTAATGTAGTTTATCTAAAATTATCCACAGGAACCGTATTATGAAAAATTATTTGTATTATATAGAAAACGTTTCCTGTCAAAAGCATTAGCTTCTGTTAGCTGATTCGGATAATGTTTTTGAATTTTCTAAACCTAAACAATCCTTCAACTCCAATACAAATAGCTCGATTCCATTGCTACGGAATTATGCATATATTATCGAAACCGTGTTTATATTCAAAATTATTTACATTTCAAGAAATGTTTATTTTCAACTATTTTGCGTTTCAAGATATATTATGTTTCATCAATTTATTTTATATTCAGTACATTATAAACAACGAGTTTTTCTCCATTTTGGATATAAAAAACAAAGTTTTTGTGTATACTATATAAAGCAAATGTTGATCTGTTGAGCGTTAATCATTGACCTTTAAAAGTTTAGCAGCTGGACATTGCATCAGCTCGGTAGGTAAGAGTTGGTTAGCATAGACATGAACATTTATTATGTGCTATTATTCTAATCATCTGTGAAAAGTTAAATGTACTTTTCACATTTTCAATTGATACTGCCATCAAATTTGCTTTTCCTAGAAAACTGCGAGCCCTTTATTGAAGTTTTTATAGCTCATTATCAAGTATATCGATAAACATACACCCGCTCCTGCGTCCATATGAAAAACTGTACAGACTGAGTGAATAGTTAAAACTTTTTGAATACACTTCGTATAAAAGATAGTTACAGGATGTGGTATAATAAATAACTCTTAAAAATCATAGAGTTTATGGTTGTTTAGGCGCAGTTTGTTGTCCCTATAGTTAGTTGCATGCACGTTTCCTATCTACGATGCCAACTTTTCCACACACACTCATGCACACTCGAAGAAATATCTGCCGCAGATGTTCTACATAAGCGTGACTTTTTTTATTTCATGTAAGCATTTCAAATGCATTTTTTGCGCCTACTTTTCTTTTTAGTGCTATTGTTAATAGCATGTATTTTCATAAGTGTATACCAATGTATGTTTATAATGTATTTGTAGTGTAAGTGTTTCATGCAAGCTTAATATACAATTTAAGAACATCCGGCATTAAAAGGTCACTTTGTTGGCCTAGATATTCGAAATACTAATTCCATTCCAATGAAAGTCATATATTTAGATTTTCAGACATTATATTTTCAAATGGTATGATGTTACAGTGAAATACTATATATAAGTGAAATATAGCGCAAACAGCAGCAGTGTCTCAAGACCTTGAACAGGAAGCGGTCATTGACTTGCATTGCATAAATGTGACTTAGTTTGGGAATATTGCGGTATCTAGGTTACTAAGTATAAACCAGTGGTTCTTAACCTTTTTAGAATCACGGAACGTTTACAATTTTGGGCAACTTTTGCGGAATACTCTCATAAAATAAAACTGTGTGCACATGTTTTTACTTCCAAAGAAAGCCGACGTATCTACCAATAAGATATATTTCTTAGCACAAAATCCCTTTTCTTAGCAATTAAATCGCAATAACTGACGCAGCAATGCTCATTTGTCAGTCCCATATACTTCTATAATTTTTTTAATCAACGTTGGAAGCATCTTTAGGACAAATTTGATTAAGAACAGTTATAGAAGATGAATTTTAAATTGATTTAAGTATACTCTTAATAATAAATGTATATTTCTGAAAATGGATTCTCAAATATAGTGAAACACATTTTGATCAAAAATCCAAAATTCGTCAACTGTTAGTTTTGCTGAATTTCATTTTTTGAGAATACGATCAGATGAAAATGTAATGAATTCTTCCTCTTTTTGTGACGAAAACAACTTCAAAATGTGGCTACAATTTTTTTAATTTTTTTCGGGGCTCTTTCACACAATGAAAGTTGTGTGACACACAACTTTCACTTTGTGACACACAGTCAAAGTTGTGTTCACAATGAAAGTTATATATTTAGATTTTTTGAAATTATATATTCGAATGGTTTAATATTACAAAGGCGTATTACAGTTGAACACCTGTAGAAGAGCAAACATGAGTAGTGTCTCAACACCTTGAACAGGAAGCGGTCATTGACTTGCATTGCATAAATGTGACTTAGTTTGGGAATATTGCGGTATCTATGTTACTAAGTCTAAAAGTCTAAACCAGTGGTTCTAAACCTTTTTAGAATCACGGAACGTTTACAATTTTGGACAACTTTTGCGGGATACTCTCATAAAATAAAACTGTGTGCACATGTTTTTACCTCCAAAGAAAGCGGACGTATCTACAAATAAGATATATTTCTTAGCACAAAATCCCTTTTCTTAGCAATTATATCGCAATAACTGACGCAGCAATGCTCATTTGTCAGTCCCATATACTTCTATAATTTTTTTAATCAACGTTGGAAGCATCTTTAGGACAAATTTGATTAAGAACAGTTATAGAAGATGAATTTTAAATTGATTTAAGTATACTCTTAATAATAAATGTATATTTCTGAAAATGGATTCTCAAATATAGTGAAACACATTTTGATCAAAAATCCAAAATTCGTCAACTGTTAGTTTTGCTGAATTTCATTTTTTGAGAATACGATCAGATGAAAATGTAATGAATTCTTCCTCTTTTTGTGACGAAAACAACTTCAAAATGTGGCTACAATTTTTTTAATTTTTTTCGGGGCTCTTTCACACAATGAAAGTTGTGTGACACACAACTTTCACTTTGTGACACACAGTCAAAGTTGTGTTCACAATGAAAGTTATATATTTAGATTTTTTGAAATTATATATTCGAATGGTTTAATATTACAAAGGCGTATTACAGTTGAATACCTGTAGAAGCGCAAACAGGAGTAGTGTCTCAACACCTTGAACAGGAAGCGGTGAGTGACTTGCATTGCATAAATGTGACTTAGTTTGGAAATATTGCGGTATCTATGTTACTAAGTCTAAACCAGTGGTTCTTAACCTTTTTAGAATCACGGAACATTTACAATTTTGGATAACTTTTGCGGAATACTCTCATAAAATAAAACTCTGTGCACATGTTTTTACCCCCAAAGAAAGCTGACATATCTACAAATAAGATAAATTTGTTAGCACAAAATCCCTTTTCTTAGCAATTAAATCGCAATTACTGACGCAGCAATACTCATTTGTCAGTCCCATAATGTGACGTTTTACTTCTATAATTTTTTTAATCAACGTTGGAAGCATCTTCAAGATAAATTTGATTAAGAACAGTTATGGAAGATGGATTTTAAATTGATTTAAGTATACTCTAAGTCAGGGGTCGGCTACCTTTTTCGGACGGCGGGTCATTTTCAAAATAAAAATTTTTATGCGGGCCGCACATTCAAATGTAACTTAAATAGTGCTTTTATATCATATACGAG